>JAJIBD010003740.1:0-239135 GCA_021461705.1 Cryptotis parvus
ATCTACAACTTTCTTAAACAAATTATTTAAATGCCCATCCAACAGGCACACATTGCAACTTAGTCATTCAATGGAATGCAGCTCAGCAACAGAAACAAAAGACCTACAGCTACATAACAACATGGATGAATCAGGCATGCTGCCTGGTGAACAGAACCAATCCGAAAGAACCAAGTACTCCATGCTTCTAATTATAGACTATCCTGAAAAGATTTCCTGGAATTGGGGTGAAAGAAGAAGCAATAGGTAATTTAGGGGATGACAAAACATTTATATTTTGATTGTGGTGGTAGTAATGGGGCTATATAAATGTGTCAAGCTTTATTGGACCTTCATACACCTAAAAACGGTGAAATGTTACTGTTAGCAAAATATACCTCAATCAATCAACTTGAATTTTAAAAATATTTTGAAAGGAAAATAGAGCATTTGCCTTGCATAGTCCATCCAGGTTCAATCCCCACTGGATGAGACCCCCCCACAAAAAAAAATAGATACTGTGGTTGAGTTAAGGCAAGACTCTGTGTGTGTTGTACATTTAATATTTTTTGCATTAAAAAAGATTAGTGCTGAAGAGAGAGTATAGTGTGTAGTGTGCTTGCCTTGCACATGATTGACCAGGGTTCAATCCTGAGCATCCCCTAGGGTACCCCAAGCACTGCCAGGAATTTTTCCCAAGAACAGAGCCAGGAGTAGTCCCTGAGCATTGCTGGACGTGACCACAAAACAAAAATAAATTATCTTTGATTAAATAATTTTTTTGGACCACCGTCTCCCTTCGTGCAAAATTCTACTTCACGCAACGGGGGAGAAAAGGCTGCAAAGTTTAAGAAGAGAACTCCCAGAACGACCACCAACTGGGAACTCTTTGGCACCATTCTGGCAATATGGGAAGATACCATCATTGATGACATCGATGAAGAATACAACCGACTGGTTCAGCACCTCCATGATTGTGCGAAGAATGCCGAGAGAGAAAGACACAAAAGGACGCTTGTCTTCAGAAACTCTTGAGCTCATTCGCCAACGTGGCAAGGCGCGAGCCTCAGGAGACCTAATGCTAACGTCCAAGCTTGCTAAACAGTGCAGAGAAGCAATAAAAAGCAGACCTCAAAGACAGAAGAGCAGAAATACTGGAAGATGCAGCAGAAGCCGGGAAAAGTATTCGCACTGCCCGCCTGTCCTTCTCCAACTATAAGACCAAGATGACTGCCCTCCGACGCCCTGATGGATCTATCACATCTTCCAGAAAGGCAATGGAGAAGATTATCCAGGACTTCTACTCAAATCTCTTTGATAGCCACATCCACCTGCCCACATACCAAATTCCACAGGATGGATATGTCATTCCCAACGTTCTCCCTTCTGAAATTCGACATGCCATCTCATCGGTAAAGAAGGGAACAGCACCAGGCCCAGACAAAGTCAGACCCGAACATCTGAAGAATCTGCCGTCGGTACTCATCAATACACTAGCTCGGCTCTTCACACGCTACCTGTCCGAATGCAAGGTGCCCTCCCAATGGAAAACCAGCAGGACAGTTCTACTGTTCAAGAAGGGAGACATTCATGACATCGGCAACTATCGCCCCATCTGCCTGTTGTCTGTCATCTACAAGCTGTTTACACGAGTCATCCTGAACAGGATTAACAGAACACTAGATGAAGGTCAACCATGCGAGCAAGCAGGTTTCCGGAAAGGATTCAGCACAATCGACCATATCCACACAGTAACCAAGCTCATTGAGGTTTGTAGGGAGTACAAGATGCCACTCTGTCTCACGTTCATTGATTTACAGAAAGCCTTTGATTCTGTGGAGACTGAAGCAGTCATCGAAGCCCTAGTCAAACAGGGTGTTCAAACCCAATACATCAAGATCCTTCGTGAGCTGTATTACGGATTCACCACCAGGATCTCACCATTCTACAAAGAAGTGATCATTGATGTCAAAAGAGGGGTTCGACAGGGTGATACCATCTCACCAAAACTCTTCAGTGCCACCCTCGAGAACATCATGAGACAATTAGAATGGGAAGGAATGGGAGTGAAGATAGATGGTCGGCAACTACACCACCTCCGCTTCGCTGATGACATCGTTCTAATAACACCAAACATTAGCCAAGCGGCACAAATGCTGGCTGACTTCAACCGAGAATGTGGAAAGATAGGTCTACAGCTGAATCTCAGCAAAACTATGTTCATGAGAAATGAACTAGTTCCAGAAGCCCCATTCACTCTCAATGGAACAAACATCTCAGAATGTAGCAGTTATGTGTACCCTAGGTCGAGAAGTCAACATGATGAACGACCTAAAACCTGAGCTGCACAGGAGGAAGAGAGCGGCATGGAATGCCTTCAAAGGCATCGAAGAAATAGCTAAAAGGACAAAGAACCTCCGGCTCCGGGCACATCTCTTCGACTCCACCGTTCTCCCTGCATTAACATACGCCTCAGAGACCTGGGCCCTACGAAAGCAGGATGAGAATGCTATTCGGGTCTCCCAGAGAGGCATCGAAAGAGCTATGCTTGGAATATCACGCCTCACTCAAGTGAGAGAAGGAATCGGAGTTCTGACCTCCGCCGCTATTCCAGAATCAGGGACGCTGTCTCGTTTGCCAAGGCATCGAAAATCAGATGGGCTGGACATGTAATGCGATTTGGAGACAACCGCTGGACTAGAGCTGTTACCGACTGGATCCCACGGGATGTCAAAAGATCACGTGGCCGCCCACCTACAAGATGGTCAGACTTCCTTGTTAAGACCCTGAAGGAACGGTTTGAGGCTCTTCACATTCCTGAATCAACCAGATGCCATTGGGCTACATTGGCACGTGATAGGGTCCAATGGAAATGTTACTGGCGCCCGCTCGAGCAAATCGATGAATAACGGGATTCAAGTGATCAAGTGATCAAGTGAAATGATTTTTTTTTACTCACTTGTATCACTTGTCTTCCCATTGTTCACTGATTTGCTGGAGCAGGTGCCGGTAATGTCTCCATTAGTTGGGAATGAGGTCCAATATTGTTACTGTTTGGGGCATATATCGCAGGCCTACACCGGGGTAACTTGCCAGGCCCCGCCGTGGTTCTGGGTTCATCCCAGGGGGCCCAGTCTTTTTCTATGTCAGACCATCAACCATCCAGGGTCCACAGGGCACAGCCCTGGTTGGTGGACAAACCTGTCTCCCTGTCTGCCACCTGCCAATGCAGCCGGGCACCACAGTCATACCTGCAATACCTCGAGGGCAGGTAATTTTTAAAAAAGTTTAAAAAATTATTAAGTCCCCTAGTGAGATCCTGGGAGCCTTCCGGTTCTGGCAGCCAGCCACTACCGATTAAAACTCCTCCAATGCAGATGCACTGACTAGACCAGAAATCCTCACCCCCCCATCCCCGTCGCATGCCACCAGAGAAAAGACCACCTGCCTGAATACCCCAAAAGTACCAAACAATATTGAGTCAAACAAAACAATATTGAGTCAAACAAAACAACCCCCAAGACACACTGCAATCATAATGGCAAAAACCAAAGAGAAAGACAGACTGCTTCAAGTATCTAAAGGTCAGGAAAACCTCAAATATAAAGGAAATAACATAAGAATCACAGCAGATCTCCCATATAAAACAATACATGCAAGAAAATAGTGGAATATTATTCAAATTACTGAATAAAAAATCTTTCAGTCCACAGCTTACTACCCTACAAAGCTATCATTTCAATTTGATGGTGGGGCAAAAAGCATTTCAGACCCCCCAAAAAAAAGCTGGAAACATTTGCTACAACTAAAACAATCCTGCAAGAATTACTGAAAGGCAACCTATAAAAATCAAGGAGAAGGGGTCAGAGCAATAGTCCAGTGGGTAGGGCGTTTGCCTTGCATGTGGCTGGCCCATGCTGGCCCCGGGTTCGATCCCCGGCATCCCATATGGTCTCCCGAGCACTGCTAAGAGTAATTCTGAGTGCAGAACCAGGAGAAACCTCTGAGCATTGCCGAGTATGACCCAAAAAACAAAAAAAAAAAAATCAAGGAGAGATGCCCTAAGGAATCATACCCCAGGCTCCTGGGGGATGCCTGGATGGAAACAGGGTTGGCTCCATGCAAGGCAAGCCCCTTACCTGCTGCACTGTCTCTCAGTCCAGGGTTGTTGTTGTTCAATACTCTCCAAACCTTTGTTTTGTCTCGCTCTGTACCACAGTTGCATGATATTATTTGTTCTTCTCTGACTTTTTTCACTTCATTTAGTATCTTCCAATTCCATTCATGGTGCTGTGAGCTGCATTATTTCACAATTTCTATGGCTGCATAGTGTTCCATTGTGTACATGTGACTTCTCTATCCACTCATCTGTGAAGACTATTTCTTAGGAACTTAATGGAAGAGGACAGGTAATCAAAGAGTGAGCTCCCTGATAGGGACCCCTGTGAATCCTTATGAGCCGTCAGCCACTACAGCTATTGAGCTGTAGTTATCTTTTTTTTTAGTGGTCTAACCATTATCTATCTGCATATTCTATTTCTCAGGTTTGTATGACTGTCTCCTTCATTTAAGCCTCCCGTTGCTAGATCCCTTCTCTCAGGCATGCTATCACTTTAATCTTTATAATTGAAAACCACTGGGAGTCTTTTGATTTGTCTTTACTCAACCGAGAAGTAATTTCATCAAATATAAATAGGTTTAAAGTCTACACATGTTGGTTATAATATAATCACCACCTTCATATTAGCTAACACTTGTATCACATCACATTCTTCTAGTCTGTAGTGAGAACAATTAAGATCTAGTCTCTTAGCAACTTTGAAATTTATAAGACAGTGTTGTTGACTAGAATTGCTATGCTGCGAATGAGCTTTCCAGGCCTGACTTGTGCTTTTAAACAGGACTGACTGTAAAAAGAAACAACAAACGGCTGCATGGAGGAACGGAAGAACCTTATTTTTCAAAATTAAGACTGAGGCCTGCCTAGAAAGAAGAAGCTCAAACTGCTACCCTACCCCTACCCCCAGGGCACGTTATAGACTCAGATACAGTGGGAATGAGTGGACTGTTCTCACTAGAGGAAAATTTACACTGAAGCAATCATTTACTGTAAGCAAGCATTGCCAGGTGGTCATTGTCTAGCACTGAGGCCGGATAGAAACACATGGCTGAATTCATGCTATAGCTCGCTCTGTAGCAGGTACAGGATAGGCAGAAGGAAAAGCGAACAAAGAAGCAACCCCTCTCCTCATCTTTGCTTGTTTGATTAGGTGGCTGCCCGGCGTTGCTCTTCAAGCTGCCTCTCCATGTCTTCTTGCCTTCCTACTTGGAGTGGCCCGAAACAGGAACTTGCAAGTACATCCCAGCCAGAAGAAGGATATTTTTATTCCCACGACTGACTGAAACCCTCTGCAGATTTTTCACACACAGTGCCTCTCTGATTCTTGAACCATTTTAATTGCTGGGAGTCGCCATTCTGCAATCTGAGTCTACAGTTTGGCTCTTCCTAAGCCGGTCTCTGAACGAGATCATCACAGCTGTTTGTGGTCTGGACTGACTCTCTAAGGTGGGCAGCTGGAGGTTTCAGAATCTCCTCCCCCCCCACTCCCAGACGCGACTTTCTCCTCTTTCCTGAATGACACCTCACTGTCCGACACCCCACCCTCCAGTCTCTGGGTTCACTTCCCCTATTTGATGTAAATGTGGCACTAACTTATTGAGAAAACCATAGAGGAAGTAAAGTTGGAGGAACTTTACACATTCCAAATTCATCTAACACACCCTCACCAAAAATGATCTCGATAGCAAGAAATTCTCTACTGGGAAATGTTTTCTTCGGAACTTTTCCTTCAGAACTCCAGGGCATTGCTCCACTGCCTTTTGCTTTCCATTAATGCTTTAGTTCTGATCCTGTCCTTTATAGTAACGTGTTCTGTTCCTCTCTGTGAACTTACACGGTCTGTTTTGGTCCTAACTGGCTAAAACTTTACAATGATGCATCTTAGCATAAAAATCTCTTAACAGATGTCACTCAGTGGGGCCTTTTAATCAGAGACAGCAGCTGGCAAATTATCTTAAATTATTATTTGGCCACTTATCCCCCCACACCCATTTTTCAGCCTTTATCCTATTTCTAGATTTTCTTTTTTTGTTGTTGGGGTTTTGTGGTCACATCTGTTCTGTGTTCAGAAATGCCTTTTGACAGGGTTTGGGGAATCATATGTTGTGTCAGGGATTAAACCCCGTTGACTGTGGTACAGCTGGCATGGAAGGGCAGAGCACCAGGTGAAGTTAGTCGGTCTCTTTAAATCTCACCCGTGGAACATGTGGCCTATCAGAATAGTTAATAGATGACTGAGGGTGGGATAAGGCAGCAGGTCAAAGGAAGCCTGCAACCCCACCTCTCTAGGGACCAGCTTCTTCTCTGCGGATTTCAGGACCAGGTAGGGCTGAATATCTGGACCGCTGAGCACAGGCAGGCCTCTTAGGCACTCATAGGAGCAGAACACAGGCAGATTCCCAGGAAAGTTCAGATTCGGGCAGGGCTTGGATGCCCAGGCTGAGACAGATACTGTCCATAGGAATATGTCCACATGTACTTGGCCATGACTGGAGACAGGACAGGAGCTGCTGGGGTACAGTTGAGAGACTCTGAACATTTAGGGGAGATAGATCACTTGTATCACTTGTCTTCCTGTTCATCATCGATTTGCTTGAATGGGCCCCAGTAACATCTCCATATGTCCTGTCTCATGCAAGTAGAGCCCAAAGGCATCTGCTCACTCCAGGAACATAAAGAGCCTCAAACCATTCCATCAGGTCATGGGAATGAGGTCTATAATTGCTACTGGTATTTGGCATATCAAATATGACACGGGTAGCTTGCCAGGCTCTGCCATGCCGGTGGGATACTCTTGTAGTCACCTCTGATCTCCAGCATTTATTGATGAACCTTGAGGCTGCGAGACGAGCTGTGATAGGTTCTTCTGCTGGGTGGAGTTCTGATGAGAGGGGAGTTTGTATGTGGAAAATGGCGGTCCTCATGGAGTGGGGGTCATCTGGCTTCTTGCAAGGCTCAGCTGGGGTGGTGGGCCAAAGCTAGAACCCACCATCCCTCCCGGGTGCCTCATGAGCAGCTAGGCACAGGGAGAGCCGTAACAGCTCTGCCCCATGTCTGCAAGTCTCTGGATCAGCATACCTGGGCCGGACTTGGAAAAGACTGCTGCAGGGTGTGTCTCGATGTGCGTGGTGTGTGTGTGTGTGTGTGTGTGTGTGTGTGTGTGTGTGTGTGTGTGTGTGTGTGTGTGTGTGTGTGTGTGTGTGTGTGTGTGTGTGTGTGTGTGTGTGTGTGTGTGTGTGTGTGTGTGTGTGTGTGTGTGTGTGTGTGTGTGTGTGTGTGTGTGTGTGTGTGTGTGTGTGTGTGTGTGTGTGTGTGTGTGTGTGTGTGTGTGTGTGTGTGTGTGTGTGTGTGTGTGTGTGTGTGTGTGTGTGTGTGTGTGTGTGTGTGTGTGTGTGTGTGTGTGTGTGTGTGTGTGTGTGTGTGTGTGTGTGTGTGTGTGTGTGTGTGTGTGTGTGTGTGTGTGTGTGTGTGTGTGTGTGTGTGTTCAACTCCTCTGCTGGGTGGAGTTCTGATAAGAGGGGAGTCCGGATGTGGAAAATGGCAGCCCTCATGGAGTGGGGGGTTGTCTGGCTTCTTGCAAGGGTCAGTTGGGGTGGCGGGCCAGGGCTAGAACCCACCATTCCTCCCGGGCGCCTTGTGAGCAGCTGAGGGGAGATAGATACAATATAAATTGGGTGTTTCCTGGTTTTCCACCTAAGCTATTAACCTTCTTACCTAAGATTCTTTTCACCATCTTATCTACTTTATAGTCTCCAAATTTCTGTTACTGTTGTACTGACCCCAGTTCTCTTCATCTTTGTGTTTAGAAGCCTTAACAGAAGTAGTTTGCCAACATTTTCTTGGCGTTTGGGGAAAGAGAATAAAGTAATAGATGCTTAGTTTTCCTTCTTTCCAAAGAGGTACTGACCAAGGGAACCTAACACATCCCCCAGCTTTGTTATATGAAAATCCTGGCCAGGGTTAAAGCTATTAGCTGGGCGTCTAGGTGCTTGACTTTACTGAAGGAAAAAATTCAAGAGCAAATTAGAGTAATAATGTAGAGAAAGCAATTGATCAAAGCAAAGTACACACTTAAGAATCAAAATAAATGCACCAACTATTGTTTCTAAGTAACCAAGCAGCATAAGGTAAGGCTCACACTCCGAGTGTCAGAGGGTGGCCTTAGTTAGCTTTATTTCTACATAAATTTCTAGGTTTTCTAGGTATAGAAACAGGGTAAGATAATAGGGGAAAAGAAAAGACATAGGATTTCAGAGAAAAGAGAGATTGAGGGGTGAAAATTTCTCATAGACAAAGCATCACCCAGATTCTGAGTTTTTGTTGCTTGCCACGGTGAACATGAACTGTTAGGGTGTGGGTGAGTGGAATTTTATAATGCTAATATTTCGATCTGTTGGTGTCTGCTGTTTGTAACTCCTTAACTGTGTTGGCAGAAACATGCCAACATGTATGATCCCTTTAAAGAACAACCTGTAATAGGAACTAATACAAACATGGAAAGGGAAGGTAGGAGGGGAGAGCAGTTATGTATCTTTGTGTCCACACATCTCTGTTTGTTTATGGAATAATAGAATGTGTGGTTGTGAGCTTTGCAATGTCTGCATGAGAGACAAAGTTTTCTGGTCACTTCTCCGTTCAGGTCAGCTGTTACCGCATTTACACTGGCTCTTGGCCTGTCTCAGCTGAACTAAACTTTACCCTAGCTGCTTTCTGAACTAGGCCCCAGACCTTCCCCTGGCTTTAGTGCATTTACTTTAGAACAGTTGCCACCTTCATAATTCTTTCCTTGTCCCTTTGAGATGTAAATCTTCTCCCAGTCTTATTACAACCCAGAAATGTCTTTCTCAAGGACCTGGGAGTCATTCCTTTGAAATATAATCAAGAAAGATGGTGTCTGTACACCCAGCCTTTGTGGGAGGGTAAGAACCTATTAAGCACACACAGAATGACTAACCTTCTGACTAATGGCCTCCAACATTTGTTCCCTAGCTCAGCCAGTGTTTAAAAATTCTGCCTTTTGTTCAACAGAGTTTGGTTCAATCTGCAACAGTCTTGAATAAAGTCTTCCTTGATGGCTTGTTTTAATTTCATTTGCTGCAATTTTTTATAGTCTTATACATTTGTGTGTCTATAGAGTGGTTTTGCATCAGTCACTGATAAAACCAAATACTTTATCAGGAAATAGATCATATTTCTGACATATTGTCCAGTTCTATAAACATTTCTTATATGTTGTGCTTATGTTATTCCAGACAACTGAAAATAACAAAAAAAGCAATAAATTCAGAAAAAAGGGCAGCTACATCCAAAATCATCTATTATAGTCATTGAGTTTGATTTGTTTACTTATAGCAGAAACAAAGATTTGCTTTGTGACCTGAGGTAAATTCACTCTTTTCTCTGTACCACTCTTACTCAGGAAAATAGCAGCATTTCAGCACATGACTTGTAAATTTCCTGTTTGACTCTGAGTTTAGAAGAGTTTGAAGTAACTCAACAACTTGTTTTTGGCAATACAATTTCTAACATGATTCAGAAATTTTTCTGTAGTCAGAATTTATTTCAACATTTTAAGGGGTTATTTTTTTTAAATCATGGCAGAATTGGATTGGGATAATACAGGAATCAACTAAGCATAGCTCACATGTCTGAGAAGTACTCACCAATCAATAGTTGAATATAAGTTCAAGGTCCAGAAAATATCTCCGGAGAGTATTGCATTTTGAAGCTAGCTAAAAGTTCTATAAATACTCCAGCAAAGGAAAGAAAGCAAGCCATCAGTGATCTCTTGGACAGGGATTTATTGATTGGCCCAGAGTGCTGGACTCTAGTCCTAATTGCTGTCAGGGTTTTAAAGGCATCAGAAGAGTCACCATTCAAATGGATTAAGTACCCATTGTGTATAAAGACCTCCCTCACCTCCCAGTTCAGTGACATAGACTAAGAATTTTGAATCCTGAGCTTTAGGGAATGCTTGACACAGCAAAATTCAAGCAGAGTCAAGATAACTTGACTCCAACTCCTGCCTGAGTTTAACCCAATAGCAGTGGTGAGACTAAAGAGCCCTTGATTTGCTGCTGAATGGAGCCGAGTGGAGAGCCTGGCCTGAAAACAAAAAAGAAAGTCTGTCCTATTCCCAATTACCCATCATGTGAGGGACGGCAGAGTTGTTGGAAAGAACTGAAAAAAATGGATTTTGGAAATGCTTAGCACATTAATGCACACTAACTTAAAATGATTAGCAAGAAGAGATAGTAGCGGTGGCATTGGTGGGAACGTAGCAGCATTGTGTGCATTGTAGAGAATCAGAATATGTCGCCTTAAAATCTACCTCTTAGGGATAAGGATTCTTTTCAGGTGAAGCCATTGGTAAATAGCAAGTGCAGAAAGGGCTGGCTGGCCAACTCACCTTTTTAAATCAGAACTAAACTTCCTGCAAGGGAAGATGCTCTTCCATTATTGAGAGGCAGATGACTCTTAGAGACAGGTACAGAAAAAGAATCCCTGGGTAGGGGATCAGTATGCTGACTGAGGCAGAAGCAGCATTGTGACCTGGAGAGGCGCCCCGCCCCTGCACTCTCCAGCAGAAATGCCGACCTGCAGACCTGGCCACTGGTCTCCTATAAAACAGTTGGCCACAACTCACAATTCACAATAGAGCTGAAGATACTGATCATCCCAGCTCCCCTACATCAGGCTAGGGATTCTTCCTAAAAACACATCTCCCCTAAAAATGTGTTCATCTCCCTAAAAATCCACTGCAACTGTTCCAAGTGGGCCATAAAATGACCTAAAAGGGGTGGCGGTCCCAATTCCAGATAAAGGGGTTGATATTTCCAGGAAATGACCAGCTACAAACTATCCTTGACTCAGGGATTCTGCCCCTCCATTATAGATGTGAATGAGACCAGTGTCCACGTCCATTTGGAGATGTCTGTACTTGAACTGACCCTTTCGAGCACCTGGGAAGTACGATGCCCTTCCCACCACTTCTTCACTTGGGATTTGGAGATGTTTGGAGTGTAATTCCCTTTGTGATCACCCCAAGAGTGTGTGCATGGGCAAACCACAAAGTATAACATAAGAGAGAGAGAGAGAGAGAGAAATACAGGGACAGAGACAAAGAGATAAACAAAGAAGTAAACTGTGCCTGCAATAGGGGCAGGCAGGATTTGGGTGGTGGGTGCATGTTTGGGATCTAGGTGGTGGGAATTTGGCACTGGTGGAGGGATGAGTGCTGGAACATTGTATGGCAGAGATTCAATTATGAACATCCTTGTAATTGTATAGCTCACATAGTATAATAAAAATTAAAAAGAGTGTGTGCATGCCCCATCATAATCACCAGACATAATCATAGCCCAGAAAGGTAATCTCTGTGACAGCCTCACTAAAATGACTTTTGTCTTCCAGTACTTCCCTTTATGCTCCTAACGCTCAATCCCCTTTCCTTTAGCTTGTCACAAATTTATTATTTTTCATTATAAAGCTACATAAGCCTCAAGTTTTATTTTATTCCCTTTGATTTACTCTCCACTGGGCATCTCACATGTATGTGTGCTGCACAATTGTTTTAAATTTAAATTTTATTAAATCACCATGAGATACACAGTTACAAAGTTACTCACAATTGAGTTATGATTATACAATGTGTCAACACCATTTCTTCACCAGTGTCCATTTCCCACCACTTATGTCTTCAGTTTCTCTCCATCTCCCACCCCAGTCTATAATGCAGAGCTCTCTTTCTCTCTCTCTCTCTCTCTCTCTCTCTCTATCTTGAGCATTTTGGTTGTGCTGCACAAATTAATAAGCTCTCTTTTCCTCTTGTCGTAATAATGCTTTAAGTTTAATTTTCAAAATTCTAGTGAATGAACCTAAGAAGTTAGAAGAAAAAAAATTTCCCCTCCCTAAAATATGTATGCATGTATGTGCATGCATGTATGTGCATAAGAGTAATGCCTATCCACTGATCTCATCAATTGAATCAGGATTACCTTTGGAGGAGGAAGCATGTCTTGGGATTGTTAGCTTGTTTGAAGAACTATTAGAATGAGTGAACAGAAACATTCAAAGGAATCCTGAGGCAAGGGATGGAGGAGCATCTAACACTGAGTCTGAAATCTAGTCTTTCTCAGCAAAAATTTCTTTTCTGAACCACAGTACTCAGAGAATGGTAGATTTTCTCCACTCTTACAAGAATGTCACATATGAGTATCATCTTAGAGATTTAGGAAGAAGTTAATCCATTATATAATATATATATGTATGTGTATATATATGTACATATATACATATACCAGTGAATGCCTTGGGGCATTTACACTCAGACCTTTGACTTGATGTAGTCCAAGGGTAAAAGTTTAATGGCCTTTAAGAGCCACTAAACAAACATAAATGCTGACTGTAACATTCATGCAGTTGTTTAAAAGACGAAGTAACCTTGTATGGGACGTGGAAAGAAACCCATGATTTACTGACAACAAAGAAAGTCTTTTTTTTCTGGACGAGGCAATGTTCAGGGGTTACTCCCAGCTCTGCACTCATGAGTCTCTCCTGGTGGAACTCAGGAGGCCATATGAAAATGCTGGGAATTGAACCCAGGTTGGTTGCATGCAGGGCTAGTCCCTTAATGGCTGTACTATCTCTCCAGCCCCTAAAAAGGAAAGTCTTGAATAGTAAGCATAGCACGCTCCATTTGTAGTTCTAAATTCTATGTGCAAATATTTAAAAGGAAAACATAATCCTGAAATATTCTAAATTGGGAGCAATTTGCCCTTGGAGAATGAGCCTCTGGGGAAGCAATAGATAAACTTTACACTATATTTTCATTTTAAAATGTCTTTAATAAACATTGGCTTCTTTTGGCCATGAAAACTCTTTTTTTTCTCTGTGACAGAGAAAGGCTAAATCAGTGAGATGTGAACAGCGAAAGTACTGACATTGAGAATGGCAGGCGGCTTGGGACACCGATAATAGTGAGGAAAGTGGGGGTGGAAATAAACACAGAGTAACTGCAGGTATCTGAAAGTGCAGGGCGCAGCCTGAGGGGCTGACAGGAATCCAGACCAGGCCAGGACGGGGGGGAATCATCTGGGAGAAGAGGGTCTGTGTGGTCTCCAGTTACTCAGCATTGAGTCTCTAGAGCGTTGCCTCCTCTATAATTCTTGCTCTGGCGGGAGTGGTAAACTGAGGCTACCCATTGCCAAGCCAGAGCTTCCCTCATGTAAATAGCTTGGGCCAGAAGACCTAATGTCATTTGTTCTCGTGGCTTTGCAGGACCTTTCTCTTATTTTCATAGTATCTCTCATTAAAATAAAAAAATTATCTATGGGCGGGAGTGACAGTACAATGGAGAGAGTCCTGCCTTACACGTGGTCAAGCTGGGTTTCATCTCCGGTACCACTTATGGTCCCTCAAGCACTACCAAGAGTGATACCTGAATGGAAGTAAGCCCTGAGCACCACTGGGTATTATCTTTATTGAGGTTCTATAATTTGCAATGCCGTAAGTGGTAGTTTTACGCATATATCATCCCAACACTACCACCACACCATCACCGGAGTACCAGCTTCCCTCCCCCCAAGGTCCTAAAGGCCCTCCCTTTCAACTCACTCTCCTGCTGCAAACCCCCTTCTGTGGACCAACTCTAATTCTCTGGCCTTTGGCCCTGTTGCCCTCCTTACTGTGTATCTTTAAGTACACATAGAGTGACTATGACATTTGAAAGCTAAGTAAGTGTGGTTCTATCTTAAACCATAACACCCATGAAATGAGTTTCCAGGTTTGTGATAGTTTCTACTTCACAGTATTTATTAAAAACAAATTTTAAAAAAGCATTTTCTTTTTTTAAAATATATTTTATTATGCCACCATGAGATAAACAATTACAAAAATGTTCATGTTTGGGTTTCGGCCATACAGTGTTCCAGCACCCATCCATCCACCAGTGCCCATTTCCCACCACCAATGTCCCCAGTTCCCTACCCCTCCCCTAGCCTGCCTCTATGGCAGGCTCTTTATCTCTTTTCTTTTTCTTTTTTTTTAGCTTTTCAGCGATGCTCAGGGGTAAGTGCTGGCTCTGCACTCAGGAACTACTTCTGGTGGTGCTCAGGACCATAGGGGATGCCTTGGATCGAACCAGGTCAGCTGCGTGCCAGGCAAACGTCCTACCCACTGGACTATCACTCGGCCCTCTCTTTTCTCTCTTACTCTTTTTTCTCTCTCTCTTTCTCTCTTCCCTTCTCTTAAATATTGTGGATTGTAATATATATTCTTAGAGGTTATCATGTGTATATTTTTGCCTGTATTTAATGCTAAGATGTATGTGGTAATAGTACTTTTCGACAATTATTGGCACACTGTTCCCTTCTCTGTCTTACCTAACCTCTGCTCCCACAAGTTGGTGGTAATTTCCACCTTTGACAAGACCTCCTGATCCACCTTTTGCCTGATCTTGGATATTGGTATCATAATATGTATATATATATTTATTTATTAAATATATATAAATATTTATGTCATGCAAATAAATGCAGTCATTCTGTATCTGTCTCTCTCTCCCTTCTGGCTAATTTCACTCAACATGATACTCTCCATGTCCATCCATTTATAGGAAAATTTCATAACTTCATTTTTCCTAACAGCTGCATAGTATTCCATTGTGTAGATGTACCAAAGTTTCTTCACCCAGTCATCAATTCTCGGACACTCTAGTTGTTTCCAGATTCTGGCTGCTGTGAATAATGCTGCTATGAATATAAAATTAGGAATGGTGTTTCCGCTGTGTGTTTTTTGGCTTCCCAGGGTTTATTCCCAGGAGTGGTATGGCTGGGTCAAATGGGAGTTCAATTTCTAGTCCTTGGAGGAATGTCCATATAGTTTTCCCAAAAAGGCTGTACCAATCGACATTTCCACCAACAATGGATGAGAGTCCTCTTTTCCCTGCATCCACACCAGCACTTGTTGTTCTTGCTCTTTTGGATATGTGCCAGTCTCTGTGGTGTGAGGTGATATCTCATTGTTGTTTTGATTTGCATCTCTCTGATAAATAATGATGATGAACATTTTTTCATGTCTTTTGGCCATTCGAACTGCTTCCTTGTCAAAGTTTCTGTTCATTTTTCTCCCCATTTTTTGATGGGGTTGGTTGTTTTCTTCTTGTAAAGTTCTACCAGTGCCTGATATATCCTGGATATTAACCCCTTATCAGACGGGTATTGGGTGAATATTCTTTGCCATTCTGTGGACTGTCTTTGTATCTTGGTCACTGTTTCTTTTGAGGTGCAGAAGCTTTTTAGCTTCATGTAGTCCCTTATGATAATATTTTCTTTTAGTTGTTAGTGGTGTTTCTTCTTTGAAGATGTCCCTTAGCTTCAATGCTGTGGAGGTTTTTTCCTATATTTTCTTCAATGTACTTTTATGGATTCAGGTCTGATATTAAGATCATTAATCCATTTTGATCTGATTTTTGTGCATGGTGTTAGACAGAGGTCCAAATTCATTTTTTTACATGTAGCTGCCCAGTTTTCCCAGCACCACTTGTTGAAGAGGCTTTCCTTGCTCCATTTGGTACTTTTTGCTCCTTTATCAAAGATTAATTGTTCATGTGTTTAAAGCTGGTTGTCAGGATACTTAATTCTATTCCATAGGTCCACAGGTCTGTTTTTTATTCCAATACCATGCTGTTAAAAAAGCATTTTCAAAGTCTATTTTATCTAACGTCCTTCAGAGTGTATGTTGAGAACACCATGTTATATCTCATATCATACATTATATATACATATATATAATTATATCACATTATTTTGAGCTCATGCCAATAAGAAAGATAGAACTATTAAGCACTGAGGTTGAAATAATCTTTATTTCAAACAGCATTGATGATTGAAGGAACCATCCTTGATTAGAACACCATGAGCATGATGTTCTGTATATTTGTGAACAATAGCACTTATTGTGGAATAGAACGTTAGTGTAAAGCGTAAGAATTTGACCTAATCCAATTGTGGGAAGACTTAAGAGAGAAAGTTGTAAGCAGAGGAGTGGGAAATTCAGGGAAAACCTCCTAGCCAGTCCTTCTGGGGCATTTGTGCACATGGACAAGTTGGAATTTGCAGGAATCCAGAAAACCAGCTGTCTCCAGCTGCTGGAAGAGGCCACCTTGGAGAGTTACTAGGGAAGTCTGTGGCAAGCTGTGGTTTCTCCATCTGTAATGCACTAATATCACTATTAGCAGAACCAGCAGTCAAGAAAAAGAGCAGAACCCAGAGCAGAAGGGCACAAGCAACTGGCAGTAATGGGCACCTTGGAGTCTAATTCTCACAGGGCAGGCTTGCACCTGCTACCTTTGGGTCAACACTGACTCAGACATCCTGGGAAGGAAATACCAGAAAAGGAAATCTGGTACATGCAGCTGCATCTGAACCAACTGGACACTGTGGAAAACAAACACATCTTGATGAAAATGTAAGGCTAAAGAATAGGGGATGGGAAATAGGGATTCCAGGTAAGAGCAGGGACCAAGATATAAACATGACTTTGTGATTTAGACAATTAATGTGTCTGAGAGTCGCATAGGGCTGTCTTCTACAGCATATATGACTCAGTTTTCCTTTGAGCCAATGTGGAATCTCCAAAGACCACACATTAGGCATTTGAGCGCAATACAAGTTGTAGAATCCTTTCTCTGCTTGGGTTTCTGTTCACTGCCTGTCTCTGCATTTGTAACTTTCACCCATGTTTATATGAGTCAGAGCTGAATCCTTTCAATTGACAAGTATTCATGGAGCACTCACATGCCAGGCACTTTTCTAAGAACTGCAGCTACAATAAAGATTCAGCGGGGCAGAGATACTTCTGGTCCCAGCCCCAGGCTGAATCAACTGGGGCAACCTGAGGGGGGAGAGGTTTGGGTCTGGCTCATTCCAACAGAGCCCCAGAAGCCAAAATCCTCCACAGTCCACAATCACCACCATATGCAAGGCTGGAATCCACTGCTAGGATGAACAGTTGAAAAACTCAGGTATGGAGATTTTGTGGCTGAAATCTCCAGGCTCAAAGAGTCAGGATGGGCTACCTTCCCCCATTTCCCTTTTCCAGGAGGCCCAGCAGTCACACCCACACCCAAAGCTACCACCCACTTAAAATTTAACTCCAACTTTATCACCCATTAAAAAATTGGGATTCCTGTGGTGACATCTCAAACATTACTACACTGATAAATTGAGCAGCACACCACACTTAATGGGTGTAAAGTATAAGGCAACTTTTGGGCTACTCAGGGTCCCCAACAGTACTGGGGTCTGTTGGGTTCCCTGGTCTCACTCAGGGCCGGTGACCATCCCTCCAGTCAATGAACAAAGAACCACAAGCACAGTCTAGAAAGTACATGGCTTTACTACTTCCAACTCCATCCCACACCATCTGCCAAGTTATCTATAACAAGCAATATAAAATAAATTATTGAAGGTCTGCTGTAGTGGAAGGCTTAAGTGATGGTTGGGAAAATTGAAAATAATGGTAGTGGGAAGTTGCAATGGTGGTGCAATTAGGGTTGAGTATTATGTGCCTGTAACAAATTAACACAGACAACTTTGTTTAAAAAATTGAGTAGAAACCCACTAAGTTCAATAAGTTCAGTAAGTGAATGCAATAACACAAATGGCCTAATTTGCATGTAACAGCTCAGAAAAAAGGTCATGACTTTAGCAACAACATTACAAGATGTGTGTTGTAATAAACAATATAAAGTAATCAGTGCCTGCTAAGGGAAAATAGGATATTTGGTGGCAGGGGCACATTGGTGGTAGGACTGGCATTGGAATATTGAATATCTGAAACAACTGCATTGTGAAAAGTTTTGTGAATCAAAGTGTTTAAATAAGGTTAAATTTTAAAAAAAAAAAGATGCAGCAGAGCATGTCTCTGCTCTCCTAAGAAAAGGGTGGAGATAGGCTATGGCTGATTCAGGGTCCTGCCCTCTGCAGGTTGTAGAAAAGAGCTGCTAGGTCAAGAGAGGAAAGATGATGCTCTTCTGATGAGCTGATCATACACCCCCCAAAAAGAAAAATGGCAGCACAGAAATTTTCAATACTTTGCCCTTATAGGTAGAGCGGGATGAAACCCTGCCAATGGCTATGCATGAAGGAGTCTCTCAGAAGTCAGTTTCCTTTTGATTTATGCACCTTTATATCTATGTGTCTTAAGTCACCACTGGAAAGGGAAAAAGGAGATAATTTATGGAGCAGAGTTTGATGCCATGGCTTTCCTTCCTGTCACATTCCACAAGCACTGGGTGCCATACAACAGTTACATCGACTATAAAAGTTAGGTGAGGCTGGAGCCATAGTACAGTTTGTAGGGCACTTGCCTTACATGGAGCCAACTCAGGTTTGATCACCAGCACTACACCTGATCCCCAAGTCCACCAGAAGTGACCCCTGAGTGTAGAGGCAGGAGTAAGCCCTGAGCACTGTTGTGTGTCTGTGACTCCCTCCCCAAAAGGACTCAGTGACATGAAACATACTCAACAAACTCGAACTTTTTGAAAATAGAATGAATAGGTGGTGCATTGTTTTAAGCAAATGTCATTTCTGAGTACCACCTGTCACTACCACAGAGTGTGTTGTTGGCACCAGATCCTTCCACAGTGTGGAGAAACAATTAGCTTTCTCTCCCCATCTCTCCCTCTGATGGGGGGAAGGGGCACTTTCCCTTTTCCTCTGAGCCTCACATCCCACTGCTCCCATTATTTGATTTCATCCCCTCTGACCAGTTTCATGTGTAAAAACAGAGGTGGGGTCTGCCACACACACTGGGGATCCTACTTTATCCCGAGCTGGAAAAAAATGTTTGTAGGGGGAAGGTGGGGATGGAAGGTGGGGAGTAGATGGGGAGAGGTCCAGAAGAAAGGAAGGAGGGGTAGAAGGAAAGGAAAAGGGAGAAAGTGAGGGTAGAAGAGGGAAAGGAGGGAGAGTGAAGTGGGGGAGAGAACGGGGAGAAAGAAGGAGAGGAAGAGAAGGGGAGAAAGAAGAGGTAGAGAGGGAGAGAAGGGGAGACAGGGAGAGGGAAGGGGAGGACAGAGGGAGGGAGTCATGGAAAGAGAGGGAGGGAAACAGAAAGAAAAAAAATCGTGAATCAGTAGCTTTTCTCCACCCTAATACTCCCCAGCTGCATCTTTTGCTTTTTGTACCTCAGTTCCCCACCCCCAAGAGTTTAGATTCACTAGATGTTTGTGAAAGAACAATGGCACTTAGTCAGGAACCCCAGATGGGGAACTATGAGCAACTTTTGAGGCTGAGGGATAAAAGTCTAGTCGACTTGGTTGGGATGGAGTGGGGTGTATTTGTAAAAGAACAATGGCACTTAGTCAGGGAAGCCCAGATGGGGAGCTATGAGTAACTTCTGAGGCTGAGGGATAAAAAGTCTAGTCGACTTGGTTGGGATGGAGTGGTGTGCTCCAGAAGCAGATGGAGGAGCGTGACTGGAGCATAGTCTGGGTGCAAGATCATGGGCTGACCTCACAGGGAGTCTGTTCTTCCCAGACTTGGCGCCTCGTCTTGAGGCTCATCCCTTTTTCTTCTGCTGCTGTCTTTCTGCTGCTCAGAGCTTCACGGGAGTTCTTTAGATCACCAACCATATTCTGCATTTGTCATTTCGGGATATGCTTTTCTCATTTCTGCTCTCATGCTTTCTCATGCTTTGTGACTATCTATTTGTTTTTTGAAACTTTAATTAAACAGTCTCACCATGGTGTCATTCAGGGCGATCTCTGGGGGTTCTGCGATGCTGATCGGTGCTGGCTGAGCCTTCTGTGTTCTTGCTTACACTCACTAAACTTGGTTTGCCTCTTCATGTCTTTATTGTTGGGTTTCCTGTGCTCCTGCTGTGCTGGACTGGTTAGACTCACTGGATGTTGGCTAAGAGAACCATGGCCCTGAGTCAGGGAACCCCAGATGGGGAACTATGAGCAACTTCAGAGGGATAAACTTGGTAAACTTGGATAGGATAGAGGGGGTGGGGGGCAGGCAGAAGATTAGGGCATGCAGAGCTGGATCTGTTGATCATTGAAATTATTTCCAATCACTCACATTTTCTAGCAGTCAAAACCACAGGCATGAAAACCAATGTATTTCAGTTACAAGAGACATCAGTTTGAGGGAAAAAAAGAAATAAAAATACTTGGAAGTAAGCTGGGAAGAAAAACTAAGAAGTCATGGGAGAAAGTGTTTAGCATTATTGAAGATTGGAAATCACTGTGCCAAGATGCCGACGGTGCTTACCTGCCATGGAATTCTTAGGAGGACTTAATTTTTTAATTTTTTTTTTTTTTATGGGGGTCACACCAGCAATGCTCAGGGGTTACTCCTGGCTCTGCACTCAGGAATTACTCGGGGTAGTGCTCAGGGGACCGTATGGGCTGTCGGGGGATCGAACCCAGGTTGGCTGTGTGCAAGGCAAACACCCTACCCACTCTATCACTCCAGCCCCTCAGGGAGACTTTGCCCATCCTTAGATCTGCATCCTTCTGATGAAAATGGGCTTAACCTCCTCCCCACCACCATCACTACCACTGCACACACCAGCTCGCTACCTGTCTGCCAAAGGCTAGACAGGATTTGAGGGAAAGCCCTGGAGCATTTTGAAGCACCATAAGAGAGTAACATGAGGGGCCAGAGAGATGGCTCAACTGGCTGAGCATATGCTTGGCACACAGAAGGATTCCATCCCTGGCACCCATGGTCCCCAAACACCACCAAGAGTAACAAAACAGAAGAAGATGGGAAGCAGGCTGTAATAATATCATTTTAATAGCATAAATGCCAAAAGCATATAAAGCAATCAAATATGAGGGGGCCAGGAAAGGGGCTTGGGGGTAAAGACTCGGTTCCTGCTGCCAGAGACCCTCAGAGTGCAGTTTCTCCTGCTCTCCGGGAGGTGGGAATGTTCTCCCAGGATGCAATGGGCACTGAATTTCAGCACACATCTGGTCTCTTTGAGCCTGCCTTGTTCTTGGTACCCTGATTGCATTTTGCCACTCTTTGAAGTTGTTCAAGAATGAAATGACATCCAAAGCTCTTATTTTAGCAGACATGTCCTTTGACAATCTAAGCCCCTCTCCACTTAGTTCCCTTAGGTTTTGTAGATTATATATATATATATATATATATATACATACATATATATGTATGTGTATATACATACATGCATACTATGTATGTGTATATACATAATACATATATATGTATATATATGTGTATATATATATAAAGCTGTAAAACCCCATAAGCCCAGGAGGACCTAGGAGATGCCATTTAGAGAGTAATTCAGCCCAATTGGAAACAGAGGATGGAGACCGCTGGGAAGGAGGGTCACAGGGAGCAAACAATATAAAATAATACACCTTCTTATAGGCTTCCATGTAGGGGAAAATGTCAGTTGATAAATATGCTGATAGGGGAAACATAAGCCTGGCTATATCGAAAGCAAAAACAATTACAGAGCTCCAGAAAAGCCAAACCGTTTGCAAGAAGGAAGACATAACAGAGGATTATTGGGTTTGCAAACAATACTATTTATGAAAACATGCCAGAGTCGATACCCTTATTGGTTTTGTTTGATATATATTTGTGTTGAAAACTATTGGCAGGATAGCAAGATAGGATGTGGGGGTAGAAGCTAGAGTCTTCACCTAGCCAAGCAGAAAATCAATGAATAATGCCCTTTTTTAAAAAAAGCTCCATAATTAGACTATTTAGAATCCTGGAAATAAATCTCATTATACCAATCACAGGAATCTGCCTTCCCAGGAACGGAGAGCAGGCGAGGTAGGCGCCCCTAACCACTGTCCTAACTTCTGTGCCTTAGTTCTGTGTTTTAGCCAAGTCATTTCTATGGTCATGAGGCTGTTTATTTCTTTCTGCTCCTTTTCCGTGAAAGGAGGGAAACAGTTTTCTGCTCCCCACTATGCCTGTCACTCTGCACAGCTAGGTTCCATCACCCGTGTCGCCATCGCAAAGCATGACGTAGGAAGCCAGTGTGCTCCCTGCCTGTTCCTAAGCACTCTCCTTTCCGCATACTGTTTACATTAATCTTCCTCTTTCTCATAGAAGCAGAGGAAATTAAATGCTACTAAATGGTTTATAACCAAAAACAGTTGTCCTTGCACCACCACCCCCAAAAAAAAAAAACAACCCTTGGTCTAATGCCCCAGAGGAAATCACTTTAAACTCTGTAATTGTCTTTGTTTGGTATCTATTTCTAGATTTCTAAGGAGAATGTATATGTGAGCCTTTACAAACTAGGACCTGATCCATGGGTTTTCTGTGAGGCCAAAAGAAGATTTAAGGCTTCCCCATCCCACTTCCTCTCTTGTCATCATCCCCACTTTTAGTAAGGTCATGGAGGCCCTAATGTTGCGTATGGTCATGTAAATGCCGCTCACTGTAAACCCTCTGTGATCTGCTGTTATTCTTTTTTTTCTTGCAAAATGCTTTACTTTCCCCATCTTCCTTGTTTTGATCTTTCATCATTTGCTATATACGAAAGTCTTAATCTCCCCCACAAATGTTTGTGTTGTTAAAGTAATTAAACAAGAAGTGACTTTTATGCTATGGTGAGCAAATTGGAGCCTTCACACGTATGTGGCTCAAGGTCACAAAATCAAAATGCTAAGGACAGGGGCCGGGGTGTGTGGTTCAACAAGAGAGTCTGTTTCCGACTTGTGTGATGCCTCAGGTTTGATTCCGAGCATCTTCCTCCCCCAAAGTATTAAGAATGGTCAAACAGCCATTTGTGTTAGTGCCAAATAAATTCCCATCTTGGCTTCCACATTTCCCCTCTGTAGAACTGGAGAGATAGTACAGCGGTGAATCTGGGTTTGATCCCCAGCACCATATATGGTTCCCTGAACTCCCCAGGGAGGTCCCTCAGAGCAGAGCCAGGAGAAAGATCTGAAGATTCCAGAGAAGACTAGGGGTAGGGAGGGAGAGAGAGGGAAGGGAGAGAGAAGGACAGAGAGAGGGGGAGGCAGGGAGGGCAGGAAAGAAGAGAGGAAGGAAGGGAGGGAGGGAGGGAAGGAGGAAGGAAGGAAAGAATCTGTGACTCTATGTGGTAGAATATCTTACCATGTATTCTATGTGCTGGTATAAATATTTTCTCTCACGTTACCACAATCATCGTGGGACTAGATAGATCTTACCTGCCTCTAAGGAAGCAAGTGTGACTCTCTAATAAGTCTAAAGACTAATATACAAAGCAGCTTTGAAGTAAAGCTGAGAATCTTGTGATGGCTTGGAGTAATATGTACCTGGCTGTAGAATGAATATCCATTGGTACAGATACATGCCCTTCCCGACTAAGCTACATAGGACCTGCAGGGACACTTCCCAGGCAGATCTTGGCTGGGGCAATATTAGCATTTCAATGGAACTAGGTGATGTCCTGGGAGAAGTTACCTGAGGGGGATTGACCCTAACTGCTTTCCATTGATGTGGTCCAGTTTGGGCTGAAAAGTTATAAAAGCTGTAGCCTGCTTTCTTCTGTGCCTTTTTGCCTTTTCTTCCTCTCTTCCTCTTTGCCCTCTGCCTCTCCATTCTCTTCCCTGTTGGGCCTTAGCACATGGTAGTGGCCATCTTGGCCTAGGATTCTAAACCTACATGATGTGGCTGGAGCCGAGCCAGGAACCTAAAGTCTGGGGTTTTCCTGTTACTTGTATACCAGAACAAGAGTTAGTAGAGCCTTTTGAAACTTTGCTGGATTCTCAAGTCTTTCTCCCTCTGCTGACCGCCAATCCCCTGGGGCAGAAGGGGATCCCTACACCCTACTCCCAGATTTTGTCGCTCTCCCACAGAAAGGAAAGAAGGAAGGGAGGAAGAGAGGGAGGAAAGAAGGATGGAAGAGAGGAAGGAAGAAAGAAAGGATGGAAGTGCAGGAGGGAGGGAGGGAAGGAAGGAAAGAAGAGAAAGCCAGCCCTCGCTTCCCCCTCTCCATCTTTCTCCTGTCTCCCTGTGTTGGCAGGCTAGGTAGGCTTGTTCTCCAAGCTGCTTTCCATTTGGCATTGCCCTATTACAATTGAATTCTGCATACAAATGTTTAAATTTAGAATATGCTTTAAATTTTCTTTCTTTCCTTTTTTTTTTTTTTTTTTTTTTTGCTTTTTGGGTCATACCCGGCAATTCTCATTATGGCTCTGCACTCAGGAATTACTCCTGGCGGTCCTTGGGGACTATATGGGATGCCGGGAATCGAACCCAGGGTTAGCCACATGCAAGGCAAATGCCATACCCGCTGGACTATTGCTCCGGCCCCTATGCCTTAAATTTTCTTAACAATATCACCAATTTAGGGCTCTTGGGGGTTAGGGTTGGGGCTGCACTCAGCAGTACACAGAGGCTACCCCTCGCTTCTGTGCTCAGAGGTCACTCCTGGCAGTGCTCGGGGGATTGAGAGGTGTTAGGTTAGGGATCAAACCAATGGTGGCTGCACACAAGGCAAATGCCTTAACCCCAGTCCCATCTTTTTTTTTTTTTTTTTTGCCTTTTGGGTCACACCCAGCAATGCTCAGGAGTTATTCCTAGCTCTGCACTCAAGAATTACTCCTGGTGGTGCTCAGGGGACCATATGGGATGCCAGGATCGAACCGGGTGGCTGCATGCTAGGCAATCGCCCTACCTGCTGAACTATTGCTCCAGACCCCCAGTCCTATCTTTACAACCTCACAATCAACTTTTTTCTTCAGGCCACACACAGTGGTGCTCAAGGCTTACTCCTGGCTCTGTGCTCAGGCATCATTCCTCAGGGATCATCCTTGGGACACCATTGGGATGCCAGGGTCCAACGGGGTTGGCAAGGCAAGTGCTCCACTATCTCTCCAGCACCCCGCAAGCAGCCTTTAAACACTAGTTGCGCATATAGACGGTTGAACCATCCTTCCCAGCTCACATTTCTTCATCCTTCCAGCACTGTCCCTTCTCCGACAATTTAACCAGTTCTCCCGTGCTACGTAGCAGCACCCTGAACCTGCTGTCACTTTCCTGAGCCAGATTCTCTAGTATATCACATTCCTTCTCTTCTCTCTCTCTCTTCTCTCAATCTCTTCTCTCTCATTTGCCTGCCATATTCTGCAGGCACCAACCTCCAGGATCCCACACCTCTGCCCTCTCCTTCCTGAGGGACTCACTCTCCCACACCAAGCCAGGACTGCCCTGTGACAGAGAGACTATAGTGCAAGTAATGTTGTGTGATGTCCGAGGGGGACGGGAGGGGCAGTGTGACCCCCCTGCTTAGATCCCCGACTCAATCACCAGCTCTGAACAGGACCAGGGCCATGGTTAATTGAATGCCCAACCAATGGGTGCTAAGTTAACTTCTTCCTGTGTCAGCTATGGGGCTGGGTGGGCGGAGTGGGGGCAGCAAAGACCTCAGCAAGAGAATTTCTATTTTGCTCCAGCATTACTTAATAGCTTTAGGTTTGTTGAACATTGACCGCACAGAGGCACCTGATTTTACATGTATTTATTCATTTCTGGGCAAGTCTAGAGAGATACAGCATCATTATTTTTCTCTTGGGACCCCTGGGGCCTGCATCGATGCTGGTGGTTATCATAAATTACAAAGCCTGAGCCAGCCCGCACTGCACACCGTGGACTTGCACCTTTGTAGGGGATTTGCTTCCACTGATAACGCCATTAAAACCAAGCTTATAAATGAACCATCAAATTCCCATTCCACAAAATGCAGAACAAGATGTTCAGAAACAAAGCATCCATCATCACAGAGCCCTCTCCGGACTGACATCTCTCCCTGCTGAGAGGCCAAAAACTTTCGGGAGTGCTCATAAATAGAATAAAACTATAGAAATAATTTCCTTTGTCTACACCTCCTATTTACTGATTTCCCATAATGGCTATGGTATGACAGTATTGGAAAACACCTTGGAATCAGTTAATAAAGAAAACATCCATGTAGGTGGTGGGCTGTCACAAAGTATAGATTAGTATAGAACACCCAAAAAAAGTTGGGGGAAACTCTGGTTATCATAAAGCTTCACTGTAACACACGTGCTGAGGGCATGAAAGAGACCTGGATTCGAGCACTACAGTGCTCAGAGGAGCACTGCAAAGCATGACCCCAAGCTCAGAGCCTGGAGTAACTTCCAAGAAGCACTAGGTGTGTGGCCCTGGCCCCAAAACAAAACACAAAGGAATTGCTTAGGAGAGAAAGTAGTTTTTTATTTTATCATACCACCATGAGATATACAATTACAAAGCTGTTAATGATTGAGCTTCGGTCATGCAGTGTTCCTACACCCAGCCTCCACCAGTGCACCCTTTGCCACATCAGAGTGCCCAGATTCCCTCCCGCCACTTGCCTCTGGCAGACACCTTTCTTCTGTCTCTGTCTTTGTCTCTCTGTGTCTCTCTGTGTCTCTCTCTCTGACTCTCTCTTCTTTTTCACATTGTGGCTTGCTGTACATACACTGAGGCTTTATTCTGTGTATACATTTACCTCCTTTCAATACTCGGTTCTAGTCTAGCATTACTATTTCCAACTATTGTTGGCAAACTGGTCCCTTCTCTATCTTATTTAACCTCTGACTCCCACACACTTGTGGTAGATTCCAACCACTGACAAGTCTTCCGGACCCCTGTTTTGCCTGGCCTTGGATATTAGTCTCATAATTTTTTTTATATATCCCACAAATGAATACAGTCATTCTATATCTGTCCTTTTTCTTAAAGTGTTAACCACAGGTATTAAGGCTTTTAAATAATTGTAGAGGAAGTGGAGTGGGGATTGTAGCTCCCTCCTCAGGGCGGTCCCAAGGCCCCAGGCTCAAGGGACCTCTTGTGGATTCCATAGCCTTAACATTACTTGGGGGTCAGGGGTGACCATGGGAGCGGATGCCGGGGCCTAGCTGGGTCCCCTGTAGTACTCACAGTCCATTAGGGGCCCCTGGCCTGTGTGTTGTCGAAGCATTGGAATAAAGAGCAAGGCAGAGGTTCCTGAGGGTTACTCTTTAATTGTCACTTTTGCTTCATCTCGCGGGTCTCTGCAGGAATCAGGAATCTCTCTCTGCAGGTTCTCCCGAAGGCTGCCTCTCTTTGGGGGTCTGTGTGGGCTCCCCTCTCAGGGCCTCTCACTTCCGGGTGTCTCGGATTCGCGCTTCAGGTCCTCTCCCAGGACATCTGCTTTCAGGACCCTTTAAGGAAAAGGTCCTTTCTACTCAGGCTTTTCTCTTCAGGGCTTCTTTTCTTTTGGACTCCTCAGCTATGTTCCTATCTTTGTTTCCATGTTACATTATCTCATCCTGTTGGTACTAATTCCTGTTTCTCTAAGTCCCTAACTATTCTCTGAGTTCCACTGTTTGGTCCTGTTACACCAGCCTTGTGACTCTGGTGCTGTCCCTCAGGCTAGCCACCAGGAGCAGCTTCTCCTCCCTGGTGCTGGTCATCTGGCTCAGGCACCAGGGGCCCCATGATCTAGGTGCTGGCCTGTTGGAGGACATGTTTAGCTAATCTGGGAGTTTTGTTGTTTTGCTCACTCCCAGCTTAATCTTATTTAAGCCAATGTTCATTCTAATGAGATCTCTCTTCTATGTAAACACTGCTAGAGGGTGTGGCACTTACAGAAGTCACCTTGATTGAATAACTTCTGACTTATACATCTACTAAGACTTCTATGTTTTCTAGATTGGGCACAGCTCCTCTTTATACCCACTGCACCCATAGTGGGACAGTTAGAATTTACCAGGAGACTACCACCCTGGCTACGCTGAGACTAAAGGAAGACTATAGGAAGGATCATACTAGTTTGCTCTAAGCAGGCGAGTATGACCCTTTCAGTACATGAGAACAAGATACTCAGAATCACCCTGGTGCAGATAATAATAAGAAGGACCTTGTGGGTACCATCTAGATTACATGAAGCTCATGAAGTTAAGATGTATTACTTTATATCAGCCCCCTCTCTCTCCAGTGTTTTACATAAGAGATAATGTAAAACATTAGTCCTTGGTGTAACCTTTGTTTATACCTACAATAGGGTGTGGCACTACACTCTGTTTAGGGTTCTTTGTTGGCATGACAACCTCCCGATTGGATTACTTTGGTGTATATAAGGGGCTGACTTGAGGCCCCTTCACCTTTTACCTTTTGCCTTTTGGTTCCTCAGCCTTCAGCTTTTTGGCTCCTGCGGCTTTTGGCTTTTGGCTTTGGTCTTTTGCTCTTTGACCTTTTGCTCCATCTTCTAGTGCTATGGAAGAGCTTTTGTACTATTAAAAGCCATTTTTGGAACTGCACCGACTCGTGAGTTTTCATCTGTTCTCCCGGCGTCCTCGGAGGTAGAAGACAACCTCTGTCCGGACACTGTCGGGACCCCGCGGCGCTTCCCGACACTGGCCTTACTGCTTTCTCTGTCCAGAAGCCCCCCAGGATGCTCTCCTGGGGCCGCTAGTTATAGTCTCTGGCCTCAACTGTCTAACAGACCTTTGAGAGGTGAGTACTGTGCCTTTAAGAGGGGATTCTCAAGCCCAGGGACAGCAGAGAATCCCACTGGGGTGCTTGCTGCGAACCCCTTGTTCTCAGCTGTGGTCTTAATAGCAAATGGAATCTGTTTGTCTTTCTTCTCATTTCATAAAGGAATAACAGTCCCATTTTTCTGATGAGTAAATCGAGTCTCTGCAGGTGGAATCACTGGTACTACATCACAAAACTCAGTGACAGCCTGTGTTTCAACCCACATCACACTGACTCCAGAGCAGGTGCTCTCTTCCTTTCGTCTGTCTTCATTCCTTCTAACTGACTCCGCCAGTGGCCTTTCTTTAAAGGCTTTTCTCCCCCTGAATCTCCACTTTGCTGTTCCTGAGACACCCCCTCTTTGACAGGCTGTATTTTCTCACTCCATCCCTCCATGGCTGGGGCTGGGGAATTCGAGGTCATTGGCCAGTGTACTGACACACATGTGGCTTACATGTTGCAGCTCTGAGCAAGTTAAAAACACAAGCATCTTGGGGCCAGAGCTATAGTACAACAGGTAGGGCATTTGCCTTACACATGGCCAACCCAGGTTCAATTCCCAGCATCCCATATGGTCCCCTGAGCACCGCTAGGAGTAATTCCTGAGTGTAGAGCCAGGAGTCACCCCCTGAGCATAGCCAAAGAGCACTGAGTTCTTCGCCTAGGGTTGGCGTTCTCACCAACTCCACCACGCTGCTATGGTTTCCATACCAACCTGGCTCAATTCCCTCTCTCCTGCCTGGAACAGGCTCCCTTCATTCTTCTGTTTTCTAGGTCTCTGTCCCCTTCTCCAGGAAGCTTCTCACAGCACCTGGTCCAGGGACACCTGGGCTATCCCAACACACTCTCAGAGAGCAGGGCTCAGCCGGCCCAGGGCTGCTCAGTGTGGAAGGGAAAACAATGAGCACATACAGCGCAGTGTTTGTTGAATGACTGAGTGGGCAAAGGCTTGAGAGAGACCAACACTTCCGCCGGATAGAGACTGAGACCTTCGGGAGGCATGGGGTGTAGAGAGCCAAGCCTTCCTTCCTGACTGGACCCGGCCAGGCCGTCTGGTTTGACTGCAGTGTCTGTCCACAGGAAAGAGCTCCCTACTCGCCCCTCTGGCATCAGGAACTCTTCTGGGTCCCAAGAGATCAGGGCTGGTGGGCAGGGAAGGACAAATAGGAAGGCATTAGTAATTGGGGGTGCAACTGCGGAGGAATAGGGTGAAGGTGCGTGGATGCCAGCTCCAGTATTCCACAGGCAGTCTCGCTAGAGGAACAGGAAGTGCCAGGAAGGGAAGCCAGTGTCTGCCGTGGTCAACCCTCTGGCGCCCTCTACTGTCCAAGCGCCGGCAATTAACCCACACACCTTTGAGTGGTTTAGATTCACATCACCAGGATGAAATGAGATTTACACTGTTAGTGTGTGGGGAGGGAGGGAGGGAAGGAAGGGAGGAAGGGAGGAAGGAAGGGAGGGAGGGAGGGAGGGAGGTTCATCTACAGAACTGAACTTGCCTGACAGGAGGATGGGGGGCCAGGTGGGAGGGGTCCTGGGGACCCGGAGATGGGAAGTGGGGTGTGATGCTGGAACTGCATATACATGAAACTCTCAGTAACAGGAGTGTAAATTACAGCGCCTCAACCAAAATGGGAAAACAAATACTCAGACTTCATCAACAAAGACTTTCTCATGAAAACAGTGCTATCACCTGAGCCTCCATCAGTCTTGGAGAATTATAAGTGAATTATAATAACAGCAAAGATGATCAATCACAGATCACCAGGAAGTTTGAAATGTTAAATTAACGAAAGTGACACAGAGACAGGACATGTTGTAAAAGGGACATCCATCAACTTCTCATACCCTGCGCTTACAAAGAAACTACAACTATATATACAGTTACATGTATTGGTATATGTAGTTGTATTTATAAATAGTTTTTGTTATATAGTAAACAGATCTACATATGTGTGTGTATATATGTGTGACACAAATCACATGAAACATGATAAAATGGAGATCTACTGGTAATGCCCAGTCCCATGAGTGAATCAGTTGTGGACAGTGAATTTAGAGTTGAGTGGCAGTAGGTGGGCAGCGACATGGCCCCTCATTCCCATAGATATGTTGAAAAAAAGTCTATTGGAGGGAGGGAGGGGCGACAGTTCCAATGGTAAGCACATACCTATCACACATGAGACCTGAGGGTGACTCCTGGCCCTGCATGGTCCCCCAAGCACCACTGGGTGTTACCCTAGAATCACTCCTGGCTGAGGCAATATGGGGTGCACCCCACCTATGAACTCTAGATGAGTAAATCACCTGAACCCTCCACAAACCTAACCTTAACCCCAGCCTGAGGATAGCCCCATGTGTTAGCTGCTGAGTGGGGCTGAACACACATTCTCTACAAGGAAGGCACTGTTAATTAATTCCAAGGGCTGATTGTTAACATAGGCGGGCAGGCAGGCAGGCATCCCATGCACTTTCAGGGAGTGATCCCTGAGCATGGGGCCAGAGAATAAGGCCTGAGCACAGCCAGTTGTAGCCCAAAATCCCAATATCACCCCAGGAAAAAAAAAATACCTGGTGCGTGATTTAGTAAGCTGGTTAGTTTGATGTCAACTGAATGGCAAATGAGGTGCCATTGTACCTGATAAGATCCTCTTTCTGCGTGCGTTTGAGAGAGGGTTTCTGGCTGACATGCATGAGCATACTGAATAAAAGCAGACTGACTTCCCTCTGCCCCCTCATCCTGCTGGCAGCCTCTAAGACTATGCAGTGTTGGAGGATTGACTTTCTATGAACACCCAGGCTGGGCAAACATCTTTTCCTGCCTTCTGCTGGGACTGAGAAATATACACCCACTTCACTAAGGCTTGACCTTCTGCCTGGCTGGTAGGACGTGGAGCACCCAGCCTCCAAAATCAAGCAGACAGATTCATCCTAAGAAATAGCACCCAGGGAGATAGTAGCATGGGTAAGGCGCTGGCCTTGCACGTTGTTGCAGGACTCCTAAGGGGCCGCTGCATCTGCTCTGGATTGCCTCCTGCAAATCACTTCGTAGATAAGGGGGGTAGTTTAAATGTGGCAGTTTATCCGACCATGTATGCTGTACTAGCTGGTATAAATATTCTCCCATGCTATTACAATTATCGTGGGACTAGCTAGATCTTACCAGCATATTAGCCTGGCCAACGTAGGACACGTAAGTAATTAGACCAGAGAGAAATGCTGTTTGCTTCCAAACAAACAAGCATGGCTCTCTGATAAAATATAAAACTACAATGAAGTAGAGGAGACTTGTGAAGGCTTGGAGAAATATTTAACTGGCATTGGTGTTGATCTTTGGTACAGTGACATGCCATCTCAGAAACCCCTTCTCTACATTTCAAAGGCATTCCCGGCTCAAAACATTAGCACAGTAAAGGCCCTAGGTGAGATGCAGGGAGGGATTACCTGAGGGCATTGGACCCTCCCTGCTTTCTATAACAATGGGAGGAAGGTCTGAGTTGCGGGGGGTATAAACTAGCCGGTTCCCGCTCTCCCGGGTTGCTTCCCGGTGGGATCTCGCCTTGTGAGCATTTATTCCCCTTGGAAGTTTTACACGTGGTGGTCGCCATCTTGGCCTACACGTGGCTGGGGTTCTAGCCTGGAATCCTAAGCATCGGGTTTTTCCTTTTTGCTGATTTGTATGCCTGAACCTGTGATAAGTAAAGCCTTTTAAAACTGTATCGGATTCCTGAGTGTTCATCCATTCCTCGCCCGGCTTCGGAGGTAGAAGGGAACTTCGCTTCCCGGCACTGTCGGGGACCCGGCGAGCGCCCCGACATTTGGCATCCCTGGGTGGGCCCCCTGCATCTGGAGGTCCCACCGAGATGTTGAAAAACTTTTCCTAAAGCTGGGAGCAGCATTCAAACCGTAAGTTAAAAATGGGTTCCTTCCAGGAAGTTTTTTCTTTTGTTCTGGCTTCACCTGTTTCTTCAGGTGCTAGTAAAAGTGGTGACTTTTGTAACTCCGGCTTTTCTTTCAGAGAGTCATGAAATTAATTCTAGCAAACAAATTTTAAAGCTCGACGATAATCTAGAGGAACAAAAGAAACCTCCAAAGGAAGCCGACTCTCAAACTAAAAATTTGCCCGGAGTTAATACCTCCAAAGGCATAGGTGCCCCTCTGATGGAAATTGAATCTCAAGTTGAGGGATTCCCTAAAATTCTTACAAATTCTGATGAGGATGGGGAGGAACAGATTAATTCTGGGAGCCTGTCCAGGCCTCTAAAGGCTCGTAGTTCCTCCTGTTCTAAATTTAACAATCAAAGAGCAAAGCTCTGGGAGCTTCACAACATTCCCCAAAACCATTCTTTATTTTGGTCTTTTCTAATGCTAACTCTTGTGATTTTTGTAATAAAACTGCACCTCCCCAACGGGAGCAAAGTGCAAGTTCTGGAGAGCAAGTTGTTAAGTTTAAAGTAGATGCTTTCCTGGACCTTTGGTTTAAGGAAATGAAAACACAGATTTCTTGGTGGCATCTTTATTTAATTCAGCTAAAAAAAGCTTTAGGCTCAATCTACAGCTGCCTGCCACCTTCATAAGTACCATAGCTTTCCATAAAGATAAACCGGACTAAATCATCCGCCTTTTATTTGTCTATGCTCCGTCCCACGTGGCTGGAGGTTTGCAGACAATTAAGTTATGCGATTGGATATTTATGGCAAATGACTTCTGGCAAATGGATAGTTTTGGCAAATAATTTATGGTAAATGTTATGGCTAAAAACAAAGTATTAAATGTGCTCAAAAACTTTCAAAAATTCGGTTATTAAAGCAACAAAAAGACAGGTATCTTTAACATTATTCACCTCAAACTTGTCTCAAGGAGAGCCGCTAAAAAACACTGATGCAAACTCAAAAACCAGTAAATTCACCTAAGTGAAAACTGTTCATAAATGGCTTGCAGGTTTAAAAGCACCTAATTTCTTTAAATATAAGGCCTTAATTTTAAATTGCAAACTGTTCAAACCTCCCAAATTGGTCCATTTCTTAATAACAATAATTTTGCTTTGCAGCCTGTTGATCTTGGGTCGTCTATAATAAAAATAACCTTGCATTGCAGCCTGTTGATGCTTTCGCTGGAGATAACCCCTTTCTTTCCTAAAAAAAAAAAAAAAAAAAAAAACCTGCCTTGGAGCGAGTTTAAAGGTAAAAGCACCTAAATAACCGTCCAAAAAAGGTACCATAAAAAAAAAATATGTATTTTCTAAGTGTTTAATGTGTAAGTGTCTTAATGTTTCCTTGCTGCTTTGAAGTGTTTAAAGGTGAAAGCACCTAAATAACCCTCAAGGAGAAGATATTTTGTAAAAATTTTCTAAGGTTTTATATATATAAATGACTAATGAAGTTTCTTAAGGTTTTGAAAAAAAAAATAGACTGCCGTGTATGATGTTCAGTGTCAAGGTTTTAGAAACTAATAAGTTTTCTAATGTTTTGTTTACAGGTAAAAAAAATAATAAAAAATTAAAAATTAAAAAAGGAGAAAAAAGGGTGAACTCCAAGTATAGTGCTCAATATCAAAATCTGCTAACAACTAATAAAAAATTTTAATGCTTTTGTTCAAAGATTTACAGAAAAAGAACTTGGCTGCTGCAGATTCCTTCTATGTTGCTCGAGGCTTTGGACTCTAATCACAGTGCTCATTACAAAAATGTTTGCTAAATCAATGAAAAATTGTTTTTCTAATGATTCTGTTCACAGGATAAGATATTGAAATCCAGTAAACTTGCGCTACAGTGCTCAATACTCCGAAACTCCTTAAACAGTGCTCGCTAAAAATTTAATAATTTGCAAAACTAATTTTTCCCAATGCTCTATTCACAGGAAAAGACACTTTCTCACCATCATTTGCCGGCTTTATATTCATGAAGCGCTTGACTCGTTACCATTTATCACCCTAAATGGGTCACATACACAGCTGTAAGATATTGATCGATCAAATGTATGTGTGCGTGTGTGTGCATGTGGTGGCCACCATTATGTTTGTGATTAATGTTGTGTCTATGTTATGTCTCAACTACTACCTTCTCAATTTCTGACCACTACAAACCTCTATTACATTCATCAGCTCCACTGCTGATCCACTAGATTTATCAACTTTAAAATCATCAATTCTCATACTTATTTCCCTGCTCCACCCATGTTGGAGCTTCTTTATATTCTTCTCTCCATCCCAAACTTGGATCCCTACAAAGCCTTAAAATCTCTACTTGTGATTAACCTCAAAAAGTGTTTTTTGTCTCGCCTAAGCTACAGTTACAGTTACCGGTGCCAATGTTCCCTTGCTGAAGAAGCCCTGCAAGACGCCCACACCGATGTTCCAGACACCTGCTCCAGCGCTCAAGACTCCTGTTCCAGAGTTCAAGATATCACACCGATGTTCCGGACACCTGTTCCAGCACTCAAGACTCCTGTTCCAGAATTTGAGATACTTGTTCCAGTGTTCCTGAAACCCAATCCAGTGTTCCTGACAATTCAATAAGTTCCTAATCGCTGCTCTCCAGAGACTCATACTCATATGATCACCGCTATTGCTGTTCCAGAAGTAGCCCCACAGACTTTACATAAAATATAGCAAATTGACTCTCACAAATTATGGACAGTGCAAACTATAGTCCGTTATAATCAGACAGCTAAAGACACTTTATCTTGAACTTTGCTTTGGGTCCAAAAACAAGTTAGGATCCTAAAGTAACATGTATTATCATTTTATAATTGGAATTGTTTTTTCTTATCTTAATTTTCTGTGCATTACTAAATATTTCTTACCTTTTCAATTTTTATTAGTAAACTAATCAGGGGGAGTTGTTGCAGGACTCCTAAGGGCCGCTGCATCTGCTCTGGATTGCCTCCCGCAAATCACTCCGTAGATAAGGGGGTAGTCTAAATGTGGCAGTTTATCTGACCATGTATGCTGTACTAGCTGGTATAAATATTCTCCCATGCTATCACAATCATTGTGGGACTAGCTAGATCTTACCAGCATATTAGCCTGGCCACGTAGGACACGCTAAGTAATTAGACCAGAGAGAAATGCTGTTTGCTTACAAACAAACAAGCATGGCTCCCTGATAAAATATAAAACTACAATGAAGTAGAGGAGACTTGTGAAGGCTTGGAGAAATATTTAACTGGCATTGGTGTTGATCTTTGGTACAGTGACATGCCATCTCAGAAACCCCCTTCTCTACATTTCAAAGGCATTCCCGGCTCAAAACATTAGCACAGTAAAGGCCCTAGGTGAGATGCAGGGAGGGATTGCCTGAGGGCATTGGACCCTCCCTGCTTTCCATAACAATGGGGAGGAAGGTCTGAGTTGCGGGGGGGGGTATAAACTAGCCGGTTCCCGCTCTCCGGGCTTCTTCCCAGTGGGATCTCGCCTTGTGAGCGTTTATTCCCCTTGGAAGTTTTACACGTGGTGGTCGCCATCTTGGCCTACACGTGGCTGGGGTTCTAGCCTGGAATCCTAAGCATCGGGTTTTTCCTTTTTGCTGATTTGTATGCCTGAACCTGTGATAAGTAAAGCCTTTTAAAACTGTATCGGATTCCTGAGTGTTCATCCATTCCTCGCCGGCCGGAGGTAGAAGGGAACTTCGCTTCCCGGCACTGTCGGGGGACCCTGGCGGAGCGCCCGACAGCACGTGAATGACCAAGGTTCAGTTCCCAGCACCTCAGATGACCCTTCAGGCACCACCGGGAGGGATCCCTGAGCAGAGCCAGAAATCAACCCTGAGCACCGACCTCCACCCCCGAGTCATGTACATGGACCAGAGACAGCTTTGCGAGGGCGCCTGCCTTTCAGGTGTCAGGGGCGGGAGTGGGGGATGTTTCCCGGTGCCCCTCCTCCACCCATGCAGTGCGGTCCAGCTACTGAAATCTCAAGCAGCACAGCCAAGCCCGCACCTCCTACATGTGAGTAACTACTAAAGGGTGCTACCGCCCAGGCCCCCCATCACAGAAACAACAAAAAGGGAAGGGGAGGAAGAATAAATCAGCTCTACTCAGGAACATACATTTACAGATTTGTGTATGTATAGGCATGATTTATTATGAAGAATCATTTTTCATGGCAGGTCATGTGCTTCTTTATTGATCCAATAAAGTAAATTAAATTAACATTTAAAATGGATGTGGGCTTCCCCCCCACTCATGCGTTAGGAAATAAGATGTCTGCCAGCAGGTCTCATAGCTACATGACTTCTAAGTAGCTGAGTAATGGAAAGGACACGTGAGATGCTTAAACCATTGGCAAATTGTGTGAAAGTCCATGTAACACCAGGAGCAGAATGGTGGGGCTCCAGGTCACTTTAAATCTCTACACATGGGGACAGGAGCAATAGTCCAGTGGGGAGGGCATTTGCCTTGCACACGACAGACCTGGGCTCCATCCCGGCATACCATATGGTCCACAGAGCAGTGCCAGGAGTAACCCCTTAGTACTGCCAGTGTGACCCATGATATCATGAAATGGTATCTCGGAGTTGTTTTGATTTGCATCCCCCTGGTTATGAGAGGCAGTGAGGGTCTTTGCATGCACCTCTGTGCCCCATTTCTCTGTCGTCTTTTGAGAAAAGCTAATGAGAGAAAGACAGTGGAAGAAAGTCTGACACAGAGAGGCTGGTCCCCACCCTCTTACCCACTTATAAAGAGCCTGTTGAAACAACAGCATCACCTCAAAGTTGCTGAGAGAAGATTTTAACAATTGCCAGGTCAGGGCCTGGTGTTCATTAAGTCCCACAAAAAAAGGAACAAAATTAAAACACACCAACTCCCCACATTCCTCCCTTCCAACAGCCCGTGGTTAAAAAAAATAATACTTTTCATAATGATAAGCATAATAATATTGAGGGTTTATTATGTGGGGACTGTGATATTCTATTTCAAGGCAAAGAACTGTAACTCAAGGTGTGAATGAAGGTTAACTAAATTGCTGGAATGGTACTTTGGTAGTATAAAGTGTAAGGGGAAAATTTGCATCGGGAGGCCTTTCCATGGGAAAGCCAACATATATTAACATAGAATTGCTTTAAAAGTGCTATTAATGACACAGAGACATGATTATTACCATAACGAGATTCAAGTAGAAAGTAAAATTTAATGTAATATACTTTAGATTCCAGAGTTGAAAACATGTATAAGTAAATGAGAATAGGCATTCTTTTAATTGTTTTAATTTTTAAGGCATTCTTTTTATATAGTATTAAATGGCTTAAATTTTCTTATTTACTCAGGTAAAAATCATATAGTCATCACTCATTGGCCCTTATAAATTTATTTTCTGACATTTCATTTACCAGTTCCTAAAACTTTGTTGGAATAGGCAATATAATGTAAATTTGTTATGCGTCAAAGGGGTCAGGTTGGGATTGGGAGGAAGACTGGGGATATTGGTGGAGGGAAGGTCACACTGGAGGTGTTGGAGCACTAGATGCTTGAAACAATGGTATAATGAACAACTCTGCAAATAACCGTGTATAAATAAAAATCAATACAAGAAATCAATGTAAAATTCTTTGGTAGAGACTTGCACGCGGCCCATGACGCACCTGGACACGAGACAGGTCCGTATCTCCGGAGAGGCAGGCGAGGCAGCAATCAAAGACAGATTGTTAAAAAATTCTTTGGTCATGGATCAGGAGGTCTTGTCAGTGGGTGGAACCTACTGCAAGTGTGTGGGAGTCAGAGAAGACAGAGAAAGGATCAGTGTGCTAATAATTGTTGGAAATGATAATACCAGCCTAGAACCGAGCATTGAATGTAGGCAAAGGGATATACATGATAACCTCTAAATGTACGTATTGCAAGCCACAACGTGTAAGAGAACGGGGGAGAAAGAGAGAGGGGGAGGGAGGGAAGGAGGAGAGAGCAAGCAACGTGCCTGCCATAAATGTAGGCTGAGATTGGGGGAGGGAATCAGGGACTTGGAATGTGAAATGTGCACTGGTGGAGGGATGGGTGCTGGAACACTGTATGATTGAAACCCCCAAAAAATTTATTATACCATCACGGGGGTATAATAAAAATTTTTTTAAAAAAGATTTTGTGTCCAAAAGACTACACAAAGCAATAAGCTAAGCTCTGTAGAAAATGCTTTATTTGGCACAAGCCAAGCAAGTACTGAGTCCGGGAGCTGACTAGTCAGGGCTGCACCCTGCAAAGTTACAGGTGGGACATGGCACCCCCGGCCCGGCAGGGAAGGTTTACGTAGCCCCAAACTACGTTCTGTGCCAACAGCTCTTTTCATTCCTGTTAGCTGGGCTCACCTGTGGTCGCTTTTTCTTCTATTTCCCCCCACGGCCAGATTCCGTCCTCACACTGATTGGTTGGCACCTGTCGCAGGTGCTGTACGTTCTGTTCACCTGGTTCCCTTTCCCAGGGTCTGTCCCAGGACGTGGTCCTGGTTCATGCCCAGTTTAACAGTGAGTCACGCAGAAGAGCAAGATGGCTCCTACCAACTCAAAGGGCTGCTCTGTGATCCTAACACGGCCGCCTACACATAGCTGAAGAATGGCCAGCAAAGGTGATTCCCTTTAGCTCTGCAGATAAACCCTCCAAACTCAGGTCACTTTTCTCTCTAGGGGCTTTACTCTGTACAGAATCAGAACAGCACCTAGCAAGCAAAGAGGAGAGAACAGAGAACCAATTTTCACCATCTTCTCCAGAAAACTCTCCGCTTCCAACGCTTCTGCTTCCAACCTGCTTCTCCTCCACCCCATTTTATTCCACAGCCAACGGAAGTGCCCAGTAGGAAACTAAAGGAAGAGTGAAACGGCATGGACCTAAGTCCCTGAAATTCTGGGACACCCAAATGTCCCCTGCGGAGGTGGGGGCGGGGGGATGGAAGGTGGGCGTCACGCTATTTGGGGGAGTCGCGCAGGAACCCCTCGCTCAGCCCTTTCTCCAGCGTGACCCAGGGTGGGCCAGGTCGAGAACGGGGAGATGGAGGGGCAGAGCTGAGGCGCCACGCCGCCGTGGGTGGCCTTCAAGGCCCTGGTGTGGGGCCGGAGTGATAGTCCCGAGGGTAGGGCGTTTGCCTTGCAAGCAGCCCACCCAGGTTCGATCCCGGCATCCCATATGGTCCCCTGAACACTGCCAGGAGTAGTTCCTGAGTGCAGAGCCAGGAATAACCCCTGAGCATCGCCCACCCCTGAGCTTGCTCAGCATCATAACCCCTGAGCAAGGCCCACCACCTTGGCAGAGCCTCACAACAAGCCAGACCACCCGCCTCACTTCACGGGCGCCGCCATTTTCCACATTTGGACTTCCCTCTCGTCAGAACTCCACCCAGCAGACCAGCCCATCACAGCCCAGATTATCGACACCCACCCTGCAGCAGCTAATTCCTCAATCCGGCCCAGGTATGCTGGTCCAGAGCCTCTCAGACATGGGGGCAGAGCTGTTCCTTGCTCTCCCTGTGCACAGCCCTTCATGAGGCAGTCGGGAGGCATGGTGGGTTCTAGCCCTGGCCCACCACCTTGGCAGAGCCTCACAACAAGCCAGACCACCCGCCTCACTTCACGGGCGCCGCCATTTTCCACATTTGGACTTCCCTCTCGTCAGAACTCCACCCAGCAGACCAGCCCATCACAGCCGGCGCGCGGCTCATCAATGAATGCTTTATTTGGAGGTGTTTAAAAGAGTTTGCCTCCCGCTCGACAAGCCTGGCAAGCTTCTCATGTTGTATTTGATATGCCAAATTCCAGTAACAATTATATTAGGTCATTCCCATGACCTAATATAATGGTTTGAGGCTCTTTATGTTCCTGTAGCAAGCCGATGCCCCTGGCTCTACTGGCATGAGACAGGACATATGGAGATATTACTGGTGCCCGCTCTAGCCAATAGATGATCAACGGGAAGATCGTGATCGTGAGATCGTTATCGCTGGGTGGACCCAAAAAAGAAAAAAAAATATTCAAAACCAAGGCCCTCATGTAATTAGCTCCTCTGCGGTCCCAGAAACTCCTGCCCGAAAAATACCAAGAACGGGAGGAATTAAGTGCCCAGTTTCTCCACGTTTCCAGGGCACTTTGAGGGTAGCTGCGGTTCAGGCATGGGGCCTCCCTCTGGCCTCGCCAGCTGGACCAGTTAAGAGTCTGGAGGAGAAACTGGTTATTGTGAGTCGCGAAAATCAGTCTTTGGGGCGGAGAGACAGTACAGAAGGTGGGCGCTGACCTTGAAGGGAGGGGCGGCAGGGACCACACCTGCCTGTGCTCAGGGCTTAACTCCTGGCCGCGGTGCTGAGGGCGTCGCTCCTGGTGGTGTTCAGGGGCCCTCATGGGATGCTGGGGATCAAACCAGGTGCATGCAAGCAAGCACCGCAGCCACCATGCTCTCGCCCGCCATTTATATGTGTATTTCCAAGCAGCCCCCACACCATTTCTCATAAAACTGTGCCAGCTGACCTTCCCCCAACCGTGAAGCCAGACCCCCCCAACCCCACCCTCACCAACGCTTTATTTTCAGTCTTTTTTTCCCCTTCAGGGGTTACTCCTGGCTCTGCGCTCAGGAACATGCTCCTGAGGGTTCACAGGGAACTATTCGGGATGCTGGGAACTGAGCCCAGGTGGGCCGGTGCAAAGGAAAGGCCTACGCTCTGTGCGGCCCGTCCACTCTCCCTGACATAGGCCTTTCTCACCAGCGGGGCGTGAGGTCTCCCCTGACATAGGCCTTTCTCACCAGCGGGGCGTGAGGTCTCCCTGACATAGGCCTTTCTCACCAGCGGGGTGTGAGGTCTCCCTGACATAGGCCTTTCTCACCAGCGGGGCGTGAGGTCTCCCCTGACATAGGCCTTTCTCACCAGCGGGGTGTGAGGTCTCACTGACATAGGCCTTTCTCACCAGCGGGGCGTGAGGTCTCCCTGACATAGGCCTTTCTCACCAGCGGGCGTGAGGTCTCCCTGGGTTCTTTTCACACTGTCCCAAGAGGTGACGTTAAGAGCCGGCCTCACACCCTTTTACGCATCCCCTTTGGAGAAGCCTCTGTCCAGGTCCCTGTGTATTGAACCTCACGGTCAGCGACTTCTCCGCTGCTCTGCATGAACCCACTGGCGTGCACCAGGTGGCTCCGGCTGCCTGCCGGGAGAACTGAGAGCTCACTCCAGGGTGCTGAGGGGTGAGACCCAAGGGCGTCGGGGGCAAAATTACCCAAGGTCAAATCTCGTCTGTTTTCACTGCGCCTAGAGGCGTCTGGACTGTGAAGGGGGTCACAGTGTGGGCAGGTTGATTGCGCTGCATGAGTGTCCAGAGTGACCGTCTCTTACACTGGCCCGCCCCTGGGGACCCTAAGTAAGGAAATGACATTCAGACCAAATGTGCGCTTGGCTTTCCTCTCTCCGCTTAGCGCCGGCCTAAGCGCTTTGCATTGCGGTCCCCTGAGAGCTTTCTGCAGCCCGAGCCTCCCTGCTCGCGGCCAGCCCTCCACAGGTGCGGCCAACGGAGGCAGCGATTCAAGGAGCAATAAAAGAGAAGCCAAGAGCTTTTTAATTTTCTTTTAATGTGCTATTTTATGAGAGCGGAACGCAAGGTGTATCTGCCATCCATCTTCCTGAGCCCAAGTTGGATGGGCGGGTTCTGCTACAGGTAGGGCTCAGTCTCACTGATCACTTAATCGTGAAGGTTCTGCTTTCTCTTCCAAAGCCTCCTTCCGGCTGGGGGCGCGGGCGGCCTGGGTGGGCAATGCCTCCTCCCAGCCTGGCACCGGAACGCGCAGACTGCAAGATGGCCCAGCGCAGCAGTGCCCTCTGGTGGCCTGCTGCTGCAAACACACGCCTTGTTTGCAGGCAGGTGCTCTGAATCTTCTCATGTGCTCTGATCCCCTTCCCTTTCCCCACAACCAGTGATGCTCAGGGGTTACTCCTGGATCTGCACTCAGGATGCTGGGAATCAAACCCTGGTCTGCCGCCTGCCAAGAGCACGGTACCCCCTGTTTCTCTCTCTGTCTCTCTCTCTCTCTGTCTCTCTCTCTCTCTCTCTCTCTCTCTCTCTCTCATCCCCCTCTTTCCCCCCTCTCTCTCCTGCCCTGGAGTTCATCTCTGAGCAGAGATCTGGGAAGGCGGTTTAGCCATGTAGTGGTGGTGATGGTGGGGTGTCTAGAAAACTCCACGCAAAAACCTGTTTATTTTATTATTATTCACTGTATCACTGTCTTCCTGTTCATCATCGATATGCTCGAGCGGGCACCAGTAACATCTCTATATGTCCTGTCACAAGCTAGCATAGCCCAAGGGCATCTTCTTGCTCCAGGAACATAAAGAGCCTCAAACCATTCCTTCAGGTCATGGGAATGAGGTCTATGATTATTACTGGTATCTGGCATATCAAATACGACACGGGTAGCTTGCCAGGCTCTGCTGTGCGGGGGGATACTCTTGTAGTCACCTCTGATCTCCAGCATTTATTGATGAACTGCGCGGCCGCTTGCGGCGAGGCTGTGATCAGTTCTTCTGCTGGGTGGAGTTCTGATGAGAGGAGAGTCCAGATGTGGAAAATGGCGGCCCTCATGTTGTGGGGGTCCTCTGGCTTCTTGTGAGGCTCTGCTGGGGTGGCAGTCAGGGCTAGGACCCGCCATCCCTCCCGGGTGCCTTGTGATCAGCTGGGCACAAGGAGAGCGGTATTATTGTTGTTGTTGTTGTTGTTGTTATAGCATTCCATGACTTCTTCTTTGGTATTACCTCCTTTAAGGCAAAATAAGTAAATAAATAAACACTGAGGTGAGAGCACTGTGTAGGCAAGAGTCTCGGGCTGGAATTGGGGGTTCCAGTGAGTGGTGACAGGGATGTTGAGAGGCTGCTGTTGGGGTGAGGAGAGGGCCTGAGAGGGCAGGAAAGGGGCCGGGGGAAGGGAGCAAGGCAGGGAATGGTGCCCAGGGCTCGGAAGGACTCAGTCCCCGGACAATGGGCCCTGGGCCTAGCAGTCAGGACACTGATTGCTTCTGTCTGTGACCTGTGGGTCTCCAGGAAGGAGCGGGTTGGTGGCAGGGGTGGGGGGTGGGGGTTGATGAGGGAGAAGGAAGAAAAGCACGCAGAGCAGCACTGAGAGATGCTCAAGTGGGAGCGGCCTTGGGAGATGTCTCAAGTGGGCGTGGTGTTGGGAGAGATGGTCTCAAGTGGGCATGGCGTTGGAGAGATGGTCTCAAGTGGGGCGTGACCTTGGAGACTGGTCTCAAGTGGGCTTGCCTTGGGAGAGCTGGTCTCAAGTGGGCTCTGTTGCAGGACTCCTAAGGGCCGCTGCATCTGCTCTGGATTGCCTCCTGCAAATCACTTCGTAGATAAGGGGGGTAGTTTAAATGTGGCAGTTTATCCGACCATGTATGCTGTACTAGCTGGTATAAATATTCTCCCATGCTATCACAATCATCGTGGGACTAGCTAGATCTTACCAGCATATTAGCCTGGCCACGTAGGACACCTAAGTAATTAGACCGAGAGAGAAATGCTGTTTGCTTCCAAACAAACAAGCATGGCTCCCTGATAAAATATAAAACTACAATGAAGTAGAGGAGACTTGTGAAGGCTTGGAGAAATATTTAACTGGCATTGGTGTTGATCTTTGGTACAGTGACATGCCATCTCAGAAACCCCCCTTCTCTACATTTCAAAGGCATTCCCGGCTCAAAACATTAGCACAGTAAAGGCCCAAGGTGAGATGCAGGGGAGGGATTACCTGAGGGCATTGGACCCTCCCTGCTTTCCATAACAATGGGAGGAAGGTCTGAGTTGCGGGGGTATAAACTAGCCGGTTCCGCTCTCCCGGGCTTCTTCCCTGTGGGATCTCGCCTTGTGAGCGTTTATTCCCCTTGGAAGTTTTACACGTGGTGGTCGCCATCTTGGCCTACACGTGGCTGGGGTTCTAGCCTGGAATCCTAAGCATCGGGTTTTTCCTTTTGCTAATTTGTATGCCTGAACCTGTGATAAGTAAAGCCTTTTAAAACTGTATCGGATTCCTGAGTGTTCATCCATTCCTCGCGGCTTCGAGGTAGAAGGGAACTCGCTTCCCGGCACTGTCGGGCACCCGGCGGAGTGCCCCCGACAGGCTCCACCTTAGAGATACGGTCTCAAGTGGGGGCTGCTTTGGGAAAGATGGTCTCAAGTGGGCGTGGCCTTGGAGAGATGGTCTCAAGTGGGCGTGACCTTGGAGACTGGTCTCAAGTGGGCTTGCCTTGGGAGAGCTGGTCTCAAGTGGGCTCCACCTTGGAGATAGGGTCTCAAGTGGGGGCTCCTTTGGGAGAGAAGGTCTCAAGTGGGCGTGGCCTTGGAGAGATGGTCCCCCAGTGGGCGTGGCCTTGGGAGAGACAGTCTCAAGTGGGCGTGGCCTCAAAGAGATGCCCCCAAGTGGGCGTGGCCTTGGGAGAGACAGCCTCAAGAGGGCGTGGCCTCGAAGAGATGGTCTCAAGTGGGCACCGCCTTGGGAGAGATGGTCTCAAGTGGGCGCCACCTTGGGAGAGATGGTCTCAAATGGGGAACAGTTGCTTTTCCTCTCCCTTATTTTTCTTTATGTAAAAATCAACCAACATCTCTGACTCAGGAGTGGAATTTTGGAAGAAAAGAGTTTCTCGAAGAGCCCCTTGTCACCAGCCACCACACACACAAAAAAGACAATTGGGGTCCTTTGCATGGCCTTGGATAACTCTGCATGGCTCTGCTGGGCGAAGGAGCTCTACATCATTACGTCTTCACGATAACCCAAGGCTGCCCTGGCGTCTCTGCTCCCCCTTCTCTCCAAGTCCACACCCGACACCCACCGCTTCTCTCACCTAGGCTCGGAAGTCCCAGCCCCTCCATCGAGCAGAGGAAAGACATCTTCAATGATCCATTTAAATCTTATCATTAAGCAACAGTGGCGCCTGTATGCAGGGACAAGACAAAGATGAGGAAAACTGGGCGGGAGCTGAGGGGGTCCTCCGCGCAGAACTCAGAAGGCCTAGGGAGCCCCTCCTAGCAATTCTTGGTCAACCGGGTCAGCAGTTCAGTTCAAGGCCCAAGGATGCGAAACCACACAGGCCCCTCAGTGCTGGGGTCACCCAGCCCCCAGGGGGTGTTCAGAGCTACCAGCAATACTCAGAGGACCGGCTGGGACTGAACCAGAGGGCCCCACAGAAGACGCGTGCCTCAGTCTCTGTACCCCGACTCTCTAGACCCCCTCCAGAAACCTTTTACAAAAAGATGCAAGAAATGAAACTTCAAAAACATTTCTATTACAGAGGAAGATGATAGAATAAGTAAAAAGATATGCCCCCAAAATGTGTAATATTAGAATAGCATCTGTGGGAAATCATTGGGGCATGGAACTTCATGGACAAAATAGACACAGCTCACTTTTCCATTGTTCTGTGCTTGCTTCTTTTCCTTCCTTTCTTCCTTCTCTCCCTTTATCACTTTTCTCTCCCTCCGTCCCTTCCTCCGTCCCTTCCTCCCTTCGTCCCTCCCTCCTTCCCTCCCTCCCTCCCTTCCTTCCTTCCTTCCTTCTTTATCTTTCCCTCCCTCCTTCCTTTCCCATACCCAGCAGTGCTCAGTGATTACTCCTGGCTTGGTACACAGGAATGATTCCTGGCTGTGCTTGAGGGCTCACATAAGGGGCTGGCGATCTAAACAGTTTAGCTGCGTGCAGAGAAGCACTTTACCCACTGTACTATTTCTGTGGGCCCCCACATTTTATTTTTTGTTTTGTATTTGGTTCACACTCAGCTGTGTTCAGGGCTTACTCCTGACTCTGTCCTCAGGGACAGCTTCTGGTGGTGCTCAGGAGACTGTATGTGCAGCCAGAGATCAAACCGAGGTTGCTCACATGCAACCAAGCAGTCAGTGCCTTCCCTGATGTACCATCTCTCCAGCCCTGCGGTTTTATTTTAAATTGCAAATATTTATGGCTCAGTAGCCAAGTGTCTTTCAAGCACGAGGACTGGAGTTAGTGCTGCGTGCATGAGTCAAATGTGGGCCTGGAAGCTTTTTGACCACAGAGCTGGAATCATGAGTGATGTTCAAGAACAAGACGTTCAAGCAGGAAGACAGCAGTGTGAGCCCCAGAGAGCACCTGTGTGGGCTCCACCTGTGTGAAGTGTTTTGCTAACAGTAAAACACTTCAATGCTGAGCACAGGTCAAGCATCACAGCTGAAGAGGGCGACCCCCGGCAATCACCACCACCAAGGAAGTGAACGACCCCCCCCAAAACATCAGAAGCGGACCAGAGCGACACTACAGCGGGTAGGGCATTTGCCCTGCACACAGCCAACCGGGTTCTATCCCTGGCATCCCATCAGATCTTTAACATTGGACCTGGGATTTTTTGTTAAAAAGAGGGGACAGCAACATTCCCTTTTTCCTGACGACCTTCTCATGGCAGTGCCAGAGGCGTAATGAATGAGGACCCCTTAGACTTTGGTGAGTCTTCCAGACCTTCACCTGAGAGAGTATTTTCTTCCCTGTCAGACCCACATGTTCCAAAAGGAGCTTCAGATAGGTCAAGTGATAAGCGTGATACCATCTCAGCAACAGCACTGTAAACTACGGGGCTTAAAAAGGAAGCAGAGAAGTAGGAGGGAGGGCAAGAGAGAAACTGGGGACATTGCTAGAGGAAGTGGACACTGGTGAGAGGGATTCATGTTGGAATACTGTATGCCCGAAACTCTATCATGAATCACTGTTAACACTGTCATTCACACGATTCAATAAGAAGAGGAGAGAGGGAGGGTGGATGGGCGTGTAGCTAAACACATTAAGCACACATTGTTTAACAAAAGACAAGGATTTTATAAATAAAATCTGAAATGGTAGGGTTTCTTTAAATAAAATCCACTCAAGGAATTTCACGAAGATGAAAAATAATTTAAGAGAATTTAAATCAGAGAAATAGTACAGCAGGTTAGGAGTTTGCCTTGCATGCAGCCAACCGGGTTCAATCCAATATGGCTCCTCCAAGCCTGCCAGGAGTGATCCCTGAGCACCACCAGGTGTGGCCCCCAAACAACTCCTTTTAGTTGAAGGTGCTGTGATTATACAACTTAACTTTGTAGTATTTGGAGGGAAAATGCTGAGAATTTAAAAACACGTCAAATAGTTTTGATGATGTTCTAGATATAATTGGATATAACTATGATTTCTGCAGTCATTTCAGTTTTGAATCACACTTTATATAGATTCCCTTTAATTTTCTCTTTGAAATACCCAAGGAGCAATCAAGGAGGCAGAGTCAACTGGAGAAATTTATTTGCTTCCCCCAGATACATAGATGACATAGTTATAGACAGGTTTGATACATAGGAAAACCCTTCTGTCCACCTTTCTTTTTGCTAAATGAATCATCACAGTCATTTTTTACAATTTTTTAAAACAATACACAGCTTTCTCGGGCTGAAGCAATTGCAAGAACATTGGTACTGGTATATTACAGCTACTTACAATGTTTAAGAACAGCAATGGAGAAAAATAAGTTATTTAAATATTGATTTCATATACAGAAAGTGCAATCTTGTTAGTTGGTATAGAACTTGCTCGACTGTTTTCTCTATCAATTTAAAATGAAGATAACATGGGCTACATTGTTTTTCTTTTCCTCTTAAAAATCCAACAGCACGCACACGCAGCATCGCCTTGCCACACCGACTTCCTTGGCTGTAGTTATGAAAGCAAACCCTGCTGTCATGGAGGGTCTCCAATGGACTCGCCCTTTCCAATTCCACCGCGCCGGGGGGGTCTGGGGGCAGAACTAGGGGGCCTCCAACTAAGGCAAGGCCGTGAGACTTGATCTGCGTCCTGGGTCTCGGAATGTGGACAGCACTGGACAGCTTTCAGAAGTCAAACACTCACAGTCGATGTGTACCTACCTGAGCCAAACTGCTTTTCCAGATTTCTTTTGTGCTTTTCAAAGACAATTTTCACTGTTCCTCAACATTCTGTACAAAGGGCAAATGATGAAAATGGAAACCTCACCCCAAGCTTCCACCCGACTCGCTGTAACATCCACTGGTGTCCCCAAACCACCTCAGTCACTGATATTGCTCTCTCTCTCCCCCTCTCTCTCACTCACACACACACACAGGTGCGCACACACATTTCTACCAAAGATGGTCCAACAAACACTAAAAAACTTTTTTTAAACAAGAAGCACAATAAAATCCGCCATCTCCAAATAAAAAGATTATTCTTTAGACTTAGGGTACCCCTGAAGTTGCTTTTTCAAGGCAGAGACAATGAATTCCCAAGACTGACGAAGACATAGCAGCATTCTCCAAAGCTCAGGTTCACAAAGTTCTGCCGCTTTCCACTTTTACTCCCTCAGAGAAAACCTCACACAGTAAACGAACTAACACTTGGAGATTCACATACGCTCTCCCCAGCCCCTTCACCTGGCGCACAGATCCTGGGAATCTGTGTGCTCAGCTCCCACACGGAGCAGGATCCTCTGAAGGTCAAGTCTGAGACCAGTTTTTCAGCATCCCCAGTCCTGAAAACGCTTGGCTGTCACGGCAATACTACAGGTCAATGCTCCTGAGAATGTCACAACCCTGGACAACACGTGTGAGCTGCGGGTCGGGGCTCAGAAGGCATCTGGCAGCTTTGGGGCTGGCATTTGCACCACCTCTCAACTCAATGGAGCATCTCGATGAAAGCAAAGCGCAAGGAAGAAACGTCTCCGTTAGAGAGAATGCAGATCCAAGCGTGACCAGCATCACCTGAGAAGGTCCTTTTCTGCAGAGATGTGGCGTTATAACAATGCCTGAGATGGCTCTGTCATGAATGACATCACTCTCTGTTCCCTGAGGAAAAGGACTGGTTTTCATGAGGAGATGAATAATCTGGGAAACCTTTTCATCAAGGCTTTGGGGGTCCAAAAAGTTTCTGCTAGAAAAGATTGCTCTGAGGGCTTGGAATTCATGCTCCTAAGTTATGAGAAATTATTTCCATAAGCAACGGAAGCCTTTCATGAATGACAGACTGACCCCCAATGTGGAAGTACGAGACACTAATGAAAAAGCAAACAGCCCACACTGACATCAGCTGGAAAACAATCAAATAGAAAATAGGTCCGTCTGAAATGCTAAAGTGGTCAGTTTGGCACCAATGACTGATGTGAATTACGAGAATTAGCCAAATAAGTGAAGGACAGCAATGGTCTTAATCATAAAACAAAACGTGACAAATCTTTCATTAACAACTCTCCCTTCTGTAAACTATCTTCCTGAAATATCTATCCTCATAAAGATAAGGTGATCTGCTGGCTGTGACTGCATTTCAGAACGGTCAGGAGTGCAACTTGACACAGCTTGTGACCAATATGGGAACAATACTCCAATACTCTCAACTGGTTAAAAGGATAGCCTCTCTCTCTCTCTCTCTCTCTCTCCTCCTCCTCTCTCACCACACACACACACGCACTCCACATAGGAACACACTGCATAAACACTTCTTTGTGAATGTCTGAGACTTTCTACTGGCTTTGTAGTTAAGTTTCAAAACCAAAAGCCAACAGGAAATTTGTGCCTGTTAAAAAGAAAAAGAAACGAGACAACTTAGAAAATCAGCCTGGCTAGAGAGAGAAAGAGCTGAGATGGCAGCGTAAGCTGAAGGTCTGGAACTATGGTGACAGGGCAGTGAACACGAGTTAGAGTAACTGCGTAAAAGCTTATATTAAGGCAAATAAAAGCTGATTGCAAGAAAGCAATTATTAAAATGTCTTTGTATCTAAAAGGAGAACAGGACGTTTTTTGTTTCGAATGCAGCCAGGTTTTACTGTTGAGCAAGCGAGCACGGTGAACTAAGTACAATCACCCGAGTCTGGTACTTTGGCCCAGCTGAGGCACACGGGGCTGGGGGTTCCCGTGGAGTGACAGCAGGGCCGGGCTCTCCCTGCCACCTGTCCCCTGCCCTTGCCCAGCACACAGGGTCCAGGTACCACATTTGTGGCAACTTGGCATCTTGGGTCCCCCTGTGTTCTTAAAACAAAAATAAGTGCTTGACTTTTCTTTGTGTCCATGTGAGGGGGTGTTGAAGAGGGTCCCGTTCTTGGGGAATCTGGTCTGTAGGTCCCACTCAGGTGGATTTGCATCAGCGTTGAAAGCACAGTGACAAGGTGACTCTTGTCCAGAGGTCCCTTAGGGCCCAGGCGGCAGTTTCAAGAGTCTGGCTGCAGACACGAGCTTGCTTATGTGTCTCTCCTCTGTGATACCGGCCTCCTGAAGACAAGAGTGGGACAGAGAAGGCACTTGGCCCAGCGTGCAGAAGCCAGCTTGCGTGAGGGCGCCGGTGTACATGGGCAGGCCGATGGACACCAGCCACTCAGACACGGACGAGAGCGCAGCCCGGAGATAGGGGCTTCCTGCAGATCTCCGTGAGGCCGCCACTGGGGATCTGGGAACAAGGAGTCATTTTAGAGAGTCCTCGATGTGTGCTACACAGGCACCCCCTGCTGTGGATGACAGAGAGGGTCACTGTCACCCTGATAGGGTCCCTCTGGAGAAGACACTGTCTGCCTCCTCGGAAATGACAAGGCGAAGACCCAAGTCAAGAGTCTCCTCTCTGGGCCAGAGTGGCCGTCCAGCGGGTGGGTGCTTGCCTTGTATGCTGCTGACCCCAGTCCATTCCCTGGCATCTGTAAGGTCCCCAGAATACTGCCAGGTGTAATCCTGGAGAGCAAGGAGTAAGAACTGAGAACTGCCGGGTGTGACCCTGTCCTCCCAAAAGTCTTCTCTTGATTCTTCAAGATGGTATCAAAGATCATATTTGGGGGCCAGAGAGACAGTCCAGGGGGTAGAGAGGCTGCCTTGAACATGGCTAAACTGGGCTCGATCCCGGCATCCCATATGGGCCCCAAGCACTGCCACGTGCATTTCCTGAGTTCAGAGCCAGGAGTAACCCCCTAAGCACCTCCAGATTTGACCCAGAAACAAAACAAAAACAAAGAAAAGCTAAAATAGAAATGATTCCAAAAATAGGGATAGGCTAATGTAGGGCACATTCCCCCCACGCCCCTGGGAAGTACTGATATAGACAAGAAGACTTAGTAACAAACAGCTCTGACAACAGAAAAATTCCCCACTGTCTACTGTCTTGGGGCGGGAAATAACTAGATGAACTTCTTGAAACCTTCCAAATGCTACTGTTTTAATATCTATAACTATATTGGGATCCAGGGAGAGTGGGCACACCCAGAGCTACTCAGCACTTACTCCTGCCTCTGGGCTGAGGGAATCACTGACAGCAGTGCTCGTGGGGCCATATGGGGTTCGGGGATCAAACCCAGGTTAGCCACAAGTAAGGCAAGTGCCCTACTGTACTATCCCTCCAGCCCCTAAAACTTTACGTATCTATTTTTTTGCTTTTTGAGTCACACCTGGCGATGCTCTTGGGTTACTCCTGGCACTGCACTCAGAAATTACTCCTGGCAGTGTTCGGGGGACCATATGGGATGCTGGGGATTGAACTGGGTTGGCCGCATGCAAGGCAAACACCCTCCCTCATTGGTTTATCCATACTCCAACCCGTAAAACTTACTAAAATTTAATTGGTCGAATATGTGTGATTCCCGCCCCACCCGGCTCCCTGCCACAGGGTCTCCTTACCACCGTAGAATACACCCCTGTGGTTATCGGGGGGATCCCATCATGCTCCATAACTGAACAGGGACGCAGAGAGGCCGAGTCCCTGCTCACAGTGACACAGTAACTGAATATGCGAAGTGGCCGAACTCCCTGCTCACCACAACACGGGAACTAGACAGGATTAGGAGAGGCGGAGGCCCTGCTCACCACAAACACGGGAACTAAACAGGGACGGGGAGAAGCCGAGCCCCTGCTCACCGCCATGCGATGCTGCTTGCGGAGCTGCTTCACTCTGATCTGGTCCATGTTGGCGCGCGACGTCCCTCTCGGGCTGATCCAAGTCTTCCGCGTATCTCTGCACCAGGGCTTCGGGAATGCCACAGCGGCCGTGCTGTGAGCGAGAACCGAGAAGGGGCCGTCAGCGGCGGCCAAGAGTTGTTCCTTCTCCGAGATTAGCAAACAGGTTGGCTCAGCCACTGGGTTCCTGGAAACTATCACCTGAAGTCGGCCTCCGAGGGGCAGGAGTGATGGTGCTGCCCTAGGGGGTTTGCCTTGCACATGGCCGACCCAGTTTCGACTCATCCCTGAGCCGTCCAAGCTGAACCAGGAGTGACCACTGAGTGCAGCCAGGAGTGTGGCCCCCTGAGAAAAGCCAGGTGTGCCCCCTCATCAAACAAACAAAAACACATACCAAAATACCCACACACACACAAAAAAAAAAAACTTGCATTGGAGTTAATTTTTTTTTTTTAGTGTGGGGGAGATGTAGAGGTGTGTGCTGAGGATGGAGCCCAAGCGCTCCACATGCTCTAACCCGAGCTACAGCTTCTGCGCTGGGGAGCAGGAGGAAACCGGGGGCTGGCTCCTACCAAGCACGAGCTGCAACGGAGCCACGGCCTTTCCATTCCTTGAAGGCCATTTCTACCTGCGATGCCTCCTGCTCGCGCCCTGCGCTTCCGCTTCCGCAGGCGGCCCTGAGCAGCAGTGGGAGGGAAGCCCCGTGCTGGGTGCCCTGTAGCCTGCCCCCACGTTACACCCCAGCACTGCTCAGCACAATTTGTTTGACTCCAAGAGACTGCGAAGGAGACGGGGGAGAATGGTGGGCTGGAGGGTCTTACTGGCAGGCACCCCCAGGCAGGAGGCTTTTTGTAACCAGGGCTCCCCACACCCAGAAACAAGGAGGGTTTTTTTAGCAGCCTGGTGCTATGTCCTTATCATTCTGCTTCCAAAGTCACTTGGTACTGACAGATGGAATCACATATATACATACATTTTCAAATAAGGAATGAGTTTTTTTAAATCATCTCCGTGTCTGGGGTGGGGCTCACAGGCCACTTTGTGTTATCTCTGAAGCTCCACCCTCTCTGCTCACCCAAATATGCAACAGACAGTTCCCAAGGTGTGTCCACATTTAATTATCCTCATCCTAATAATACCTCCAAGCAACAGTGATGCTGGTTATCACTGTACGGAAATGCCATTTACATACAGTCGGATAAAGTCAGGATCCACCCTCTCTGCTCACCCAAATATGCAACAGACAGTTCCCAAGGTGTGTCCACATTTAATTATCCTCATCCTAATAATACCTCCAAGCAACAGTGATGCTGGTTATCACTGTACGAGAAATGCCATTTACATACAGTCGGATAAAGTCAGGATCCGCTACATCTACACACAGACCCAAGGTAGAAGACGCGGCAAGGGACTGCAGCGCCATCCTGCCCAGCCAAACGGCACGCCTAGGACCCAGGGCCGCGCTAAGCAGGCTGAAACAACGAAAGTGCTGATACCAACCTAGAACTGAGGATTAAATACAGGCAAAAATATACACATGACAACCTCTTAATGTATGTATTGCAATCCACAACATGGAAGGGAAGGAAAAGAGAAAAGAGAGAGACAGGGAAAGAAATAAAGAACCTGCCATGGAGGCAGGCTAGGGGAGGGGGGGGAATTGGGGACATTGGTGGTGGGAAACAGGCACTGGTGGAGGGATGGGTGCTGGAACACTGTATGACCGAAACCCAAATATGAGCATCTTAGGAACTCTTTGTAACTGTATATCTCACGGTGGTATAATAAAATATTAAAAAAAAGAGAGAGGAGGAGAGAGAGAGGAGGGGGCAGGAGGGTTAGGGAGAAGGAACAGGAAGGGGATAGGGGCAGTAGGAAAGGGCGGAAGGAGAGGGGAGGGGAGAGAAAGGGAGAGAAGAGGGAAGGGAAGGAGACGAGACGGGAAAGAGCGCAGAGGGGAGGGCATTTGCCTTTGCACACGGGCAGCCCGGGTTCGATCCCGGCACCCCCATATGGTCCGGCAAACCCCGTCAGGAGTAATTCCTGAGTGCAGAGCCAGGAGGGAACCCCTGAGCACCGCGGGTTGTGCTGGGAATGTGGGACGGGGGAGCCGAGACTACGGGTCAGGCCCGCCCAGCCCTGGCACGGCAGCGGCACCCCGGTACCTTGTCAGAGTAGGGCTCCTCCGTGAGGTCGATGCCCTCGGCGCGCAGCTTGTCCTCCGTGAGCGTCTCCAGGTCCACGGCCCGCGCCAAGACGACACCTTCCTGGCCACGGCCGGAGCCCAGCTTCACCCCATGCTCCTGCAGGCTGGCGCTCTCGGGCAGCTCTGCCAGCCAGGGGCGGCCTGGTGCTCGGGGGCTGCGGGCTCAGGCCCTGCGGGGGTCCCTGGCGGCCTGCGCGGGGTGACAGTCGCGGGGCCGCCTCTTTTGCGGGCAGGCTGGGGCGTCGGGGTGGCAGGGACAGGGGCACAGGGGGAGCCCATTGGCCAGGCGCTCGGCTCTTCTTGGCCGGGACCGGCGGGAGGCTGCGCGGGGGTTCCTGGCCGGAGGGGCCTGACCTGCGCCATCCGCCGCGTCTCTGCTGCTGCCCGGGAGGTGGTGACAAGGCCCTTCCAAGCCGTGTCCTCTTCGCTGACCCTCCAGGGAGGTCCTTGTTAAAGTGGGCTTAGCCGCAGTAGGCGGTGGGGCGTCCGAGTTTGGGGGCGAAGCCGGAGGAGGGGCCGGGCCTGGTCCAGGAGCTGCAGGGGAACCGTCCAGTTTCTTAGCTGCCGTTTTCTGCGGTTCAGAAAATCTCTTGCTTTGGGTCAGTAGCCGTGCTCTGTCCATGGCAATGTCGCCCCGCGGAGGGCTCTGCGCCTTGGGGGTGCAGGGGCTGGACTTTGGGGCACTTCCGGGGCCATGGGAACTGGGGTGCCGCATCCTGGCGAGGCTTTTCCGGGTCGGCCTCCGGGTCTCCTTGGGAGGCGTCCAGAGAGTGACCCGTGGCCACTGCTCCACGGGCTGGGCGCCCTCCAGGCTCTCACAGCTCCGGCAGATGGACACTGGGAGGCTTCTCCGGTTCTGCTTCAAAGCCGGGCGCAGGCAGCCGCGCAGGGCTGGGGCGGGGGGCGCTGCCCTCCTCTCCCGGCGGCAGGGGTGGCCCCCTGGCTTGGCTAAAAGGCAGGGTCGGGTAGGCGCCCAGCTGGCTCTTGCCGAAAGGTTTCAGGCTGCCCTCGGCAGGCGACTTGGCGGTGGGAAGGCCAATCTTGCGAGTTTTGCCTGCAGGACAACACAAATGTTTACACTTGCGTGTCTCGGAAAAGTAAATCACAGTACAGCGGGTGGGGCTGACCTGGTTCCCAACCCTAGCACCCCAAAAAGGTCTTCCAAGCAATGCCAGAACTGATCCCCCAAAACCAACCAATCAGTTAATGCTTCAAGGTCATTGCATGAATTAAGGAAACTTCCTTCTTCCTCTCTGCCTGAAAGGCACCTAGGATGGAAAAACCCAAGCTCAGAACTGGGGGCATGCTAGGACTATTATGGCCCAATTTTCATGTTAGAAACCATCCTTGGCCAAATGTTTGGGCGGTACAACTAGTGATGCTCAAGGACTACTCCTGGCTCTGTGCTCAGGAGTGACCCCTGGTGGTAACTGGGATGAAATAGGCAGTGCCGGGATAGAACCAGGGTCAGCTACTGCCAGGAAGGCCTCGGAACCCATGTACTATCTCGCTGCCTCCAGAATCCTGGACTAAAGAACTTGTGGAGAGCCCCCCTCTAGAGTGCACACTGCCAGCTTGTCTATGCCCCGAGTGCTGTACCCCTGAAAAGGTCATGCCACCGACGCATCTCCGACTACATCTTGCAACCTCTGTCCCCCTGGTTTGCTTCAGTGGGGGAAGGAAACGCAATGCAGTCAGCCAACCTGGGAACCAACAAGCGCTTTGCTGGTGTGCGCATGGCCAGGGTCCCAGTGAAGCAACTGCCTGGACTGCAGTTAAGTCTTTAGACGAATCTTTGAAATAACAGGGTCACTGTCTTACTGTATCACTGTCTTCCCATTTATCATCGATTTGCTCGAGCGGGCACCAGTAACATCTCCATATGTCCTGTCTCATGCTAGTAGAGCCCAAGGGCACCTGCTTGCACCAGGAACATAAAGAGCCTCAAACCATTCCATCAGGTCATTGAAATGAGGTCTATAATTGTTACTGGTATTTGGTATATCAAATATGACACGGGTAGCTTGCCAGGCTCTGCTATTAGGGTGGCATACAGGATAACAGGATATCAACTACTTATTAATGACTGTCGCCCAATTTGATGACTTTCAGTTTTGATAAATGGAGGCTTGCTGCTGCCTGGTAGTAACTGATTAACCACAGCTTGATAAGCCCCAGTGTGAACGTAATAACTACAGGTCAGAAGCTGCAATGCCAAGTCTCATCAGTTCTCTGATACACGCACCCACACAATAATGGACGGCGCCCCTTTGTCACAGTTTTGGGTAGCAAGATGTTTGCTGAGTGCTTTGACAGTGGGCTGAGATATGTGAGGGGAAGCCCGAGAGGGTAAGACAGGAACAACACTATTCCGGAAAGAGAAGCGTCCCAATCCCATACTAGGGATGGGAGAGTGCAAAGATAAGGGATTCTCAGGGCTCAAAAGTACAATCTTGTGGCAGAAGGTAGGTAAGATCGAGAGGGGATCGGTTTGACAATAATAGTTAACGCTAGACTGGAACTGAGTGCTGAAAGTAGGAAAAGTAAAATACATAACCTTTCAGTGTCTGTATTGCAAGGATGCACAAAAAGGGGAGAGAGGAGAAAGAGAAGTGCCTGCCATAGAGACAGACAGGACCAACACAGGCTGGGGCTGGTGATGACGGGCAACTGGGGACATTGGTGCTGGGAATGTGCACTGGTGGAGGGATGGGTGCTGGAACACTGTATGACTGAACCCCCAATCATGAACGGCTTTGTAACGGTCTATCTCACAGTGATTCAATTAAAAATAAAAGGCACAATTTTGTAACCAAAGATGTTCCTGGCCTCTTGTCCCAACAAACACGTTCCCTTCCCCTTATTGCTGCTATGTCCCCACCACTCACACTCATTTTGTGAATACACTTAGTGGCAGGGTGTGCCAGGGGGTCGCACACTTGGCTGTGCTCTGGCAGTGCCGATGGCTGTCTGGAGACACAAGTTCTTGTTTCCCCATGGCAGGAAGGAGCCTCCCTCCCTGGACCTTCTTGGCAAATATTTTGACTGAGGATCTTCATGTAGAATTCTCCTCAAGCAGCAATCTCAGCTTTTTAGTAGAATTGAAGTGGGGCGAGCAGCTGATTTGATGGGCAGTGGATAGTAGCCACTACCGGAAAGGAATGATTTCAGGGGAGATGAAAGATACCCTCTAGCAAAATCTCAGCAAGCAACCATAGAAATAAGGGAACTAGAAGAGGAAGAAAAAAGCCCAAGGAGGGCACTGACCAGAGAAGAACCTGATGTTTCTGACCAGTTCATCCCATTTCATATCGGCTCTATTAACTGCATCACCTCAATTCCAGACACAAACAGAGGTGGATGGGGAAGCACAGACTCAGGATTTTTATCCATGACTTTGCCTTTTGATAAGATGAAAATCAGGGGTCTGAGTTCAATGGCAGAACTACCTGCCTTGTAAATGTGAGCTGGCACATTGGAGATTGTGCCAGGCACAATCTCAGAGCGGAAACGGTGACCACTAAGCACAAACACCGTCAGGAACATAGCCTGATTTTTGTACAATCCTATTCTATCTTACAGATGGACTCTTCTTGAATTCATCTGACATCCCACTAAGGAATTGCAATCTGCAGTTTAAAGACAGTCAGTCAATACTGGAGTACCTGGGCTACTCCACTGAGTACTGAGGGCAGCTAAGACTCCCCATCCCGGGCATGCATAAGAGTGGTCTTGAAGAGACTCCAAGGGACTCTTTTTTTTTGCTTTTTGGGTCACACCCGGCAGTGCTCAGGGGTTTCTCCTGGCTCTGCACTCAGGAATTACTCCTGGCGGTGCTCGGGGAACCATATGGGATGCCGAAGATCGAACCCGGGCTGGCCGTGTGCAAGGCAGACGCCCCTACCCGCTGGGCTATCACTCCGGCCCTCCGAGGACTCTTAAGGGCTCTGCTCTTGCTGTAAAGGGGAGCTTCGCAGCACGGCACAGAGGCCCCCAACACTGCGTGTGCCTCACCCCACTTCACCTGAGACTTCCTTTATGCTCACTTTGCAGAACACGAGCGCTTGGAGAAATTTCCGAAGTCACTGCTCTAACAGTCCAGACAGGACCAACACAGAGGGACAGCTGTGACATCACTCATTCCTTGTGTGACTGCACCACGCAGCCCAGACACTGAGGAACCTTTCACTCCTGTGACGCAGATGAATGGTGCACCCCCCAGGAGAAACTGGCTTTCTGCTGCAATAGATAGCCCCAGCACTCAGTTTGGCTTTTCTTGCCAAGAAGAATAGGTTGTTGGAGATACAGAGTTTAGGCTTTAAGAGCTACAGGTATCGGAGCCGAGGATTTATTCACTGCACAGAGCCCTCGCCAGCAAGTAGAGATCAGGCAGATAAACGGGGACAAGGTGAGAAAGAAAAAACGTTCCCTGGATTTGTGATGCTTCGAGAGCCAGGCCTGACCTTCTGGGCAGGGAGTAGACTTCTGAATCGTTGATTTCAAAGCCAATATTCTCTGGGTGAAGCTGCATTTATCAAAGGTATCGGAAATAAAGTAGGGTGTGGTTCACAGCCAAGCCGGACTGCAGCGTCGCCGTGGCTGCTAGTTCTTAGACCACAAGGCCCCCGTGATTGACAGGGGCTGGCTGTCCTGGGTCACAGCTAGTCTCATAGGCCTTAGAGCTTCATCACAAACCTGGATGCAGACCCTGACCTGAGCCCCCAAACCAAGCTGTCCAGATCATGTTGATTTGTCACCCGAATGCACAACAAATTTGGCTGTTTTCATACTGCGGGCTTTGACTTCCAATTGCGCCAATCTTGTGATGAAGAAGTGCTTTATCACTGGGGTCCTTGAGCGTATTAGCGGGAAGCAGGAATGCTGATTCCCAGGCAGCATCGGGATACGCTAGGGTGCCCGCCCAATATCCATGGAAGGAGAACTAAGAAAAGCGGGACAAAGCTCACACCTGAGGACCCCCGGCCCACCCTGCTGGTTTTGCAGAGGAGACTTCAAAGTGAGGTGGGAGATGAACGAAATCCCGGGTCCTGGAATCTCCTGTGCCTCGCAGTTAAGAGGCAAAGCGACAACGGTCTTCTCTGGACGTGCCGTCTAGTCCCTTGCCTCTGGGCTGGAGTAGGGGTGAAATCACCACTATGCGGTGGCCTTTCCTTCCATTTTCCCACCAGGCCCCACCCCAGCGGCTGCCTCTCTGGTGCTACCGTGAAGGGGTCTGCTGGGACTGTCTAAAGCCAAGGGAGCACAGGGGACACTGACCACCGCCAAGGCTCGAGAGCTGGATCACGGGTTTATTCTTTTAAGCTCCCAGTTTGGCTCCATATTCCATCTCTCACGAGCGTTTTATTCCTGAACCTTGGCTACATTCCTTAGGTTGAGCCAAATGACCTCAAAAGCACTGGGCAATTGCCCTGCCGGGGGTTTCCACCTCATTAGCATAATAGTTGGCTACAGAGACTTACTCGGAATGAGCGTGATGACGACCTCACCTCAACTCCATTCATCTCAGCAGAGAGCTACGCTAAAATCAATAGAACTACCAGCAGGAAAAGGGCATTCTGGAATTAAGAGATGTTCCTATTAGTTAGGGAAACTGAAGGCTCTTTCTTAGAGCCTAAGAATTGTGTGTAGACAAGCACCAATTGTTCGCCTTAAGTTTGTGACGTACTTCTAACAAAATTAAAAAAAAATAGATCTGCCTCTTTTACTGTGCATGGGTGTGGGGGGGAAAGGGGTGGGCTGGCTTTTTTTCTGAGACACACCAATTTTACTCAGGGCTTACTCCATGAGGGGCTTGGGGGGACCACAGGGGGTGCAGGAATGCCAAGCATAGCCTTCCCTGCTTTAGCTCTTACTAGCTCTTCAGCTCAGGTGTGTGTTAATCACAATATTTGAAGGTATTTATGAAACCGGGTTTGATCCCGGCATCATATGGTCCCCTGAGCAGTGCCAGGAGTGTTTCCCTGAGTGCAGAGCCAGGAGTAACCCCCTGAGCACTGCTGGGTGTGGGCAAACACAAAACCAAAAGCTCATTAAAGCCCAGATACCAACGGCTATTATATGAATACACTAAGTGTCTACACTAAGAATTAGCATTGGGGGCTGGAGCGATAGCACAGTGGGTAGGGCATTTGCCTTGCACATGGTGGACCGGTTCAATTCCCAGCATCCCATATGGTCCCCTGAGCACTGCCAGGAGTAATTCCTGAGCAAAGAGCCAGGAGTAACGTCTGAGCATCGCCAGTTTGACACAAAAAAGAAAAAACAACAAAAGAATTAGCATTGGACACGCTAATGCTAAGGTTTACAACACCATCTACTATAACTGAGAGTCTACTAGGAGTCTACTAGGAGTCTACACGAAACCCGGTTCCGTGTGCACTAAAATCTTCAGCTGACCCTAATTCAGGTGAGAAATGAGATCTCGAGCACAAGGGGGAACTGGCCAACCTCTGGTCTGTATAAGTCCCGTGTCATGTGCTCTGACCCTGAGCCATAAAGGGACAGACATGGATACTTCCTAGTCTGTCTTATATTGTATGGCCTGCAAATGATGCTACAAAACCCCGAATCCTTTGACAGCAAAATGTTCCCCATCAATCATCTAGAGGAAACAAACCAGGATGGTGGATATTGTTCCATTTCTCTAAGCTTTAAAGTCTTCTTCTATAAAAATAAGCATTGCAGGGGGCCGGAGAGATGCACAGCAGGTAAAGCACTTGCCTACCATGCAGTCAAGCCCGGTTCAATCCCCAGCATCCCATACTGTCCTCTGAGCCTGCCAGGAGTGATTCCCGAGTGCAGAGCCAGGGAGTAACCCCTGAACACTGCCGGATGTAGACAAAAAAATAAAAACAAACAGAAAAGCATTGCAGGCTTTAAGAGCCTGCAGACAAAAGCACCCAACCTTCCTCTTGTCTTCCTGCCTCTAATAACAAATCCTGGGTGTTTATTATTTACTATTTATCCCTCTCCCTAATTCTCTAAAAACCTATAAAGGAGAAGGGAAGGGATTCCAAATATGGAGTAGTTCTGACTAAAATCTTCAGCTGACCCTTATTCAGGATCTCCTTGCTCTGAACCCCGAGTCATAGATGCATTTATACGTTAAAAGGATAGAGCAAGAACTGCTGGAATCATGGGGGAATCACTCCCCCCAAACACCAACAGCCTAAGACATGGAGATGTTCACCCCCATTGCAAGGACCTTAATTCAGCACCAGCTTCCTGGGAGATCCCTTTCCAGGTTCACTCAGGAAGAACGTGGGTCATTAGACAAAGCACCGGGGTGCAGGCTGGCCCTGTGGCTTGCAGCAAGCCGGCCAAGGCTGACGTTACCGATTCTCCAGGTTCTCGCTGCTTTCATAGCATCCCGAGTCCCTTGGCGAGCAGCCCCGTAGGCCCTGGCTATCAACAAGCAGCTTCTCCTGGGATCCAGACTGATCGCTGTTACCTAGAGGGGGGGAAGGAATCGGGCACAGAGTCAGGAGGGGAACCAAGGCAGTGGGCTCAGATCCACCCAAACCATGCGCACGTTCCCATTCATCACTGCACAAGCTTTGGCCTTGGATGACTGCGAAGGAGTTGATTATTCTGTAGTAAATGAGATCAGCCTTGGCCCCAGAGTGTAAGGAGGAAAAGGAAAGAAATAGAGTGAAGGGGAACGGAGAAGAGAGAGATAAGATGCAACAGGGGCAGGGGTCAAGGGGATTCAGGTCCATCGGTGGTTAAGGAGTAACAGCGCTAAATACCCAGACCACAGTCAACAACTCTGAAATTGCAAGACCCAAACTTTAATAACCAAACTTAAAAGGTGCTTGTCAAAAAGACAGGCTGGGGTTGGGAGGGTAGGAAAATTGTCTATAAATGGATGGACATGGAGATTATCATTCTTAATGAAATTAGAAGAAAAAGGAACATACTGGTGGGATCAGTGATGGAACACTGCATGTCAAAAATCCAACAATGGCTGATGCTGTAATTCACAGTATAGAATTACATGGGGGAGGGGGCGGATGAGAAAGAAACAGTAAATGACAACAGGATATTTTTTTCTTTTCATAAATATAGGGGAGAGTTTGGTAGGGGCTAGAGCCATAGTACAGCAAGCTGGGCGGTTGCTTTGCATGTGGGTCCAATCCCCCAGCATCACATATGGTCCCCCAAGCCCTGCCAGGTGTGATTCCTCAGTGCAGAGCCAGGAGTTACGCCCCTGAGCATCTCTGGGTGTGGCCTCAAACCAAACAAAGACCCTGACAATGTAAGATTTGAGAAAAGAGGGGGATGAAGATCCCTTTAGGTTGCAAAGGATAACTCTGGGGTGTTCCGTCTGGGAGGACAGATGGTCAGAGCATCAGTCAACAGCGGGGAAGAACAGCGATACCCTTTGAGGGATGATAGAGCAGAGTAGCCAAGTGGCTGAACATTCCCTTTTTGAGGTGGTATTAGGTCCTGCATACCCTAAAAGCACCATCTGTGTTCCTTGACGCAGCAATACTACTCCTGGGAATTTACCCTGGGGGTAATCTGCACTTCTATGCTCATGGCAGCACTGTTCACAATAGTCCGAATCTGAAAACAACTAGAGTGCCCAAGAACAGATGACTGGATAAAGAAACTATGGTACATCTAAACAATGGAATACTATGCAGCTGTTAGGAAAAAAATGACATTATAAAAATTGTCTATAAATGGATGGACATGGAGATTATCATTCTTAATGAAATTAGAAGAAAAAGGATAGATACAGAATGACTGCATTCACTTCTTGGATGTAAAACAAATAGTATGAGACCAATATCCAAGGCCAGGCAATACATAGACCAGGAGGGGCTTGTCAATGGTTGGAATCTAACATGAGTGTGTGGAGGTCAGAGGCTGGGCAGGCGCTAACAATTGTAACACCAGACTAGAACTGAGCATTGAACATAGGAAAAGTGCTATACATGATAACCCCTATGTATTGCAAGCCGCAATGTGTAAGAGAAGGGGGAGAGAGGAGAAGAGGAGAGGAGAGAAAGAGGGAGAGGGAGAAGGAGGAGAAGGAGGGAGGAGAAAGAAAAGGAGAAGAGGGAGAGGAGAAGGAGGAGAAAGAAAGAGAAGGAGAAGGATAAGGAGAACAAGAAGGATAAGGAGGAGGAGGAGAAGACCGACCATAGAAGCAGGCTGGGAAAGAATTTGGGGATATTGGAAGGGTGGTGGAGGGTTGGTTGCTGAAACACTGTATGGCTGAGATCAATCTTGAACAGCTTTGTAATTGTGTATCTCACAGTGGTATATTAAAATTAAAAAAAAGTGTTTCAAAGGAACTCCCTTATCAGCTTTTGCATGAAGGAGCTAAAAGTGGCAAGTGAAGTATCAAGTTTTACAACCCAGGCACTTGAGAGTGTTTGCGACACTGCTGACTCTCTTCTCTCAGAACAAGGCGGGCAAAAGGACACACAGCGTTTGCACCAATGTGGTGTCAGTGTGTGCATTCAGTAGACCAGTGGCGGGGGGTGCTGGTACTCAGGGAGGCCGTGCAGTACCAGGGGAGGGAACCCAGAGCTTCACACACAGTATGCAGGAGGCGCTACTGGGGCCACCCCCTGCCCACCCCCCTGCAAACCTTTGCTTTGCTTTGAGCTGTGTGAGAGGATCTTCCTTTCTTCTGGTCCTCTCCCTTCAGGCCAGGTCGGCTTTCCTACACCTTGACCACCAAGGACAAGCCCTCTGGAGTTGGAGACTGAGTGCTGACTACTTTTGTGGTGCACAGCTGAAAGTTGAATGCGTATTCTCGGGGCCTTCCAGAGGCGGCAGAGGTGTTCCTGCTGCATGAAAGTCAGCAAGACCCCAGGAATCTCCGGGCCTTCGGCAAGGCCACTCTCTCTACAGGAGAGCACGCCAGCCTCCAGGAGACCAAGGCTACAGGACAACGTCTGTTGTATTGCTAAGCACAGGATGATCTTGCACAGACAAAGGGGATGAAGGTTCATTTTCTTTTCCTTCCCTTGGCAATTCACTATCACACCAAGGAAAACAAACCAATAAGCCAGAAATATGATCCTTTTTCTCTGGTCACTTTGCTAGGATGGCAGAGAATGGACATTCAAGCGTGTACTGGCCCTTCCTTCCTTACAGTCCACTCACCTCCACTTGCTCTTTCTCCTAAGTATTTCACATCTGAAATCACAGTAGAAGGGGCCCTCCAGGAGCACCCCACAATAAGGAGGGCAAAGTTTTAGAGCGATAAATGGAAACATAGACTAACTGGAAACCTGAGGTCAAAGTCTCCCCCCCCACACTCCCTCCCACGAAGTGGGAACATTCCTAGAGTGATGGCTCACTAAGTGGAAGAATCTGTGGATTTGGCTCTGTGCTACCCTAGCATGTTATTTAGGAAAATGATACTTAGAAAATGAGGGCTTTCGGCTATCGGATACAAGCCAGGAAGAGGAATCCATGTAGCTTGTCCTTGGCTGGACAGCTCCGTGAACCACGGTGACCAAAAGAGACTCCAATCTGCTGACCAATGGGAATCAGACAGAAAGCGAGGACCCGGGACAGTTGGAAAAGGCAGACTGTCTGGCTCTGGGCGATGTACCCAGACTTAGGGCACTTGGAGGAGCAAAGACATCCTACAAAGTCTGGAAGCGTCCTCCAGTTTACCCAGCCACGGGACACTTGTCAAGGCTGGCAGTCACGTTTGAAGCAAGACCCTATCAAGTTTAGCCCTAAAATGAGGAAGCTGATGCTTCCCGGGTAAGCAGTCGTCCTCTGTAGGGAGAAAGGCGAAGCAGATTAAAAGGTTCAAGGTGTACCCCGCTGCTCCACATTAGTAACATTTACTTGGGTTCAGAGGACAGTGAAGGAAGAGAGTCCAAAGCAGGAGGATGGTTGGTGAAATATGAAGAGTTGATTAAAAAGCCTCAAAAACAACTTCCTTAAAGAACTTCCAAGTGGCTACTGAAAGTGCAGGGGGTTAAGGTGTTGTCTTGCATGTGGCTGATCAAAGTGTCCCATTCACAGAGTCCCTGAGCAGAACCTGGTGTCCCGAACACTTCCAGCTAAAGCAGCCTCAAATGTCAAGAACTGAAACTTGTAAAAACAAAAACAAACAAAAACACCCCAAAAACCCCTTTCTATTGGCAGATCATGGGCGATGGGTTCCAGGACCCAGGTGGGCGGCGGCTGACAGGCACTTCAGAGCTCTTTGCACAATGAGCCCCAGTGCTGGCTGCCATTCCTGGCGCAGGCGCACCCGTCTGATCACCTAGGAACCTCGCAGCAAGCTCTCACATGCATCTGTATTAAGAAACTCTCGCGAGAGCTCTAAGATCACCAACTCTCCTGAGAGCTTTAAGACCGCGACAGATCTGTCTTCTGGTAGAAATTTACTTTGCTGAAACTCAGCCGGGTTCTTCTAAGAGATCAGTGACTTGAGGAGAACTGATAGTAGGGTTAAACCAGAACATTTAACCCTACTTCCTAAACTATTCCATGGCCTTGGAGCCAGACTATTTCACTCTCTGAGCTCTTCAAGTCTCTGCTCTAAAATGAGCAGTACGTCAGGTGGCATATAGGGGAGATAATCGGTGGCCCGGCAGAGGAGAGAAATGGCACATCCTAGGGAGCCAAGAGCCCTACTAGGGCTTCTGAGTTAGCATCTTCATGTGCCAAAACTGCCCCAAGGAAAAAATCCCCAGGTGCCTAACTCAGGACGTGATGCCTGGGGATCCTTGGGGACAGTGAGGCTGAGCCCAGGACAAAGATTTACCTGGATCCTGCCTCCTGCTCCAAACTGAGCTTTGCTCCTCCCATGCAAAAGGCAATGAAATGCATGAGCTGATAGACCAGCTGCTCTCCGTGGCTGAGGAGGAGCAAATGAGCTATTTTATGAGCAGATGTGGTCCAGAAGATGAGATGATTTCACATTAATTGATTTTAATACAGGAGAGGATTTCCCATTAATTGATCTTACTACAGCTGGCCAGCCAGACCCGGCATTGTGCCAGGGTCTTTACATACAACCTGGCCCCCCCACCCCAGTATCTCTTTGGGGCACCCAATACCAAAGACACTTGGTGAGAAAGTGATATATATATATATATATATATATATATATATATATGAAACACAATTTGCTCCCCATCTACCTGAAGGCAGTGTGTCTGTGCAAAGCCCAGGCATTAATTGGATGGTGAGTGTTTCTCTGTGTAATCAGTTAATTGAGAGGGAGGACCAGTAAGAGGAAGGGAGTGGAACCCGGACTGGCATACGTGCCCACCCCAGTCTCTTGGGCCTGATCCACTCAGCAACATACAATTATTTTTCCACCATTAACCACGGTTTTGGTGTGTCTTTTAAGCAATAGAAATGCCATTAGCTACTGAGATTCCCTGGAGCAGGGCTTGTGGAAGAAAGCGTATTTGAACTCGGCAACTGCAAAGGATCAGGGCAAAGCAATGAATCATTTCAGGAATATTTTTGATGTCAGAGCAAAGAATAAAGAGCAGCTTGGGCTGATGTAATGGGGCACACGCTAGAGTGCATTCAAACAGGCTGTTTCATCCTCGGAGCTGGTTAGAGTCTGTTCCAGGGCTGGAGAAACAAGCCAAGATTTTGGCTGGAAGTTTTTACTATGAAAGCTTTGTTCTACATACACACTTTGGGCTGCCCTTCTTTAGTGGAAGCCGATGGATTTCATTTATTCATTAATGAACCCAGTCTGGAAGAAAGGCTCCTCCTGTGCTCTGAGAAGTAATTAAGCCATGGTTGGGCAAGGCACAACTCCTCAACTGTCCATCACTCCTGTTACCAGGTAACCTAATGGCCTGACATAGTCCCTAAAGTGGCATTGACTGTATTTCTTAAAAGCTGCACTTTGGGACTGAAGCAATTGAACAGCAGGTAAGGCATTTGCCTTGCATGAGGCCAATGCAGGCTAGATACCCAGAATCCCATATGGTCCCCTGAGTACCACCAGGAGTAATTCTTGAGTGCAGAGCCAGGAGTAACCCCTGAGCATCACTAAGTGTGACCCAAATAGCAAGAACAAGTGCCCCCAAAACAAAAAAACCCCTGCAATTTCAAGGGCTGGAGAGAGTACAGCAGGTAGGGTCTTTGCCTTGCATGTAGTTGACTGGGTTGGATCCATAGCATCACATACAGGGAATTATTCCTGAGCAGAGACAGGAGTAAGCTCTGAGCACCTCTGGGTGTAAGAAAGAGAATAGGTAGTGACAGGGGAGGGGAGGGAGGGAAAGAAGGATGGAAGGAAAATAGAAAGGAAGGAAAGAAGGGGGAAGGAAGGAAGGAGGGAGGCAGAGAGGGGGAGAAAGAAAAAAGAAAGGAAGGAAAGAAGGAAGAAGAGAGAGAGAGAAGAGGAAGAAATCTGGAGCCAAAGAGATGACTGTGGCAAAGTCTCTGCATGGCAATAAAGAGTCCAGTGGTCCGATCTGTGTTGCCACCTGCATACACTGGAGTCTGATGCTGGCAGTCCACTGTCTGTGACCCCAACACCACAGCTCACAGGACTCTGCTGATAACCGGAGAATGTGGTTCATCGTGGCGGGGTGAGTGTGTCCCTCCTCACAACAGGCGGTGTGGCCAACCTCCCGTGAACTCCCCTGTGTGGGGACTTACTATCATATTCCTGTAACAGCTCCACTGCAGTCAAGAGAACAGCTCTGTGTTCCGGGTCCCTGATATTTAACTCATCCAAGTCTTCCTCCTCCAGGAGCTTAAAGGTATCCAGATCTTCATAGCCGTTGAATAGGAATGTGGGCATGTGCTCCTGGGAGGGAAAGAACAGCCTCGTTTCAGCAGGCCCACCATAGGGTCCACACCTGACAACCAGCCTTGGCCCCCTAAACTCTCTCTCCTCCATAATCCTCTTTGTGCCAAGGATGGATTAGCAGGAGCCATTTACTATCTCTCCTATAAGTCCTGCTCCCTGGGCTGGGGATGAAGGTTTGGGGGGAGAAGGGTCAGTGTCCACTAATCATAGGTGAAAGCGCTGGACACCATGAGCAGAGTCAGACGCTGAGGGCTTGTGCTCCACTCTGCCCCTCACCCCGAGCTGCGTCTTCAACACACACACACACACACACACACACACACACACACACACACACACACACACACACACACACTCCTGGGAGAAATGCAGGAGACTCTGGCTGTAGGCACCCCACTCAGAAGACTGGACTTGTTCGGGAGCACAGGGAGTTTCCTCATGGGCCCCGGAGTCAGCCTGGACCTTGGGCCTGGAAAGCTCCCCTCGAGACTGGTCTCTGATTATGATCCCAGGCAGAGGCCAAGGGCGGCATGAAGAACCTTGGACACGGCTCGAAGAGACACCAGAGTAGGGAGGGCGCTGGCCTTGCACAAGGCCAACCTGGGTTCCAGCCGGGCATCCCATATGGTCGCTTGAGAACCGCCAGGAGTGATCCCCGAGCAGAGAGCCAGGAGTCGGCCCTGAGCACTGCCAGGTGTCACCCCCAACACCTCCACATCATGGACATTATTTATGTAGAAAGAGGGGTATTCATCATGGTAAAGAGGGGCCATTTCCTCAGGTAACACAGCCTGCCCCCTTCCTGTTGGGTTTCGAGAGGGAAGGCAGGAGGAGGCGCGCCAGCGGAAGGGCGAACTGACTCTTAGGTTGATCCGATCCAGCAGATCCTCCACGGACTTGGGCTGCGGGGGCCTCCCTTTCCGCCGCCTCCGGGCAGGCCGCCTGGGCTTCTCCTCCTCCTCATTGAGCACGTCCACGTAGATGAACTTGAACGTGCCCACCTTGTTGTTCAGCAGCCCCATCCAGGTGCCCATGGGCGGTTTGCTGATGATGTCGATGATGTCTCCTTTCTGCAGGCCGGGGGACAAAGAACGTGGTGTCAGGCATGAGCCTATTAGCTGTGGTCACTCTGCGACCGCACCATGAGGGCCAGGGCCAGCGCCATGAGCCCCTTCTGTATACAACTCAGGGACTATTCCCGACCATGCTGTGGGTCACCATGTGCCTGTCACATACCTCCTGCTCCAAGACCCCTGGCTAAATGGCAGCTTGGGGTTTCCATTGTTTCCCCCTAATTCCCAAGCTGGGCAGCAGCCCTTGGCCACAAATGCCTGGCCAGCATCTAGAAAGCAACTGACTCGGGGGACAATTTCCCACTGGCCACAGGTCAAAGAAAACCCTGCCCTGGAATGGCTTTCTCTGTTTCATGGAATTCCAGCTGCCTTACATACAAGCTGACATTTATACAGACATCATCTTTATCTTCTCTATCGGCACGTAGACCAACACTTATAGAAGAATCAGATTCTGCACAAGGCCCCAATCACACAGGCCGTCGGCAGCGTCTCTTCAGCTGCCCAATGCACAGAAGGTGTGGGCGGACAGCCGGGATGTGAGGGCCAGGGGAGGAGGGGAAGAGGGACACAAGCACCCTGGCCTGTGCCGACACTGGCTGTCACCGCTTCTGTTCCACCTGCTCCACAGAACTCACGAGCACTGGGAGACACTGTCCCTGTGTACCCCAGAGCTCAGTGCTGGGCAGCCAAGAAAAATTCCCCACAGGAGCACGGGCTGAGAGTGGGAGAGGGAGTCTGGGGCGGGGAGCAGGGAAGCAGTGGCCGGCCCGAATCAATTCCCAGCACTGATGGTGCATTAATGGACAGTTCTGAGGCGTGGGTGCGGGGCAGCAAGGTCTCAGCAGCGGTCGCAGATTTTACACTGCACCATCAGCCAGACTGGCCGACAACCACGGGTCCAAGTCCTGCTGGGAGATGCCCCCACAGCCCCAGCAAGCAGAGCCTGGAGTCTCCCCCAGTCACCGCTGCTGCCCACCACAGGAAGCACCTTGAGCTTGAGGGAGTCGGAGTCGTAGGGGCTGGGCGTGAAATCCGTGTGCACTCGGGCACGCCCACAGAAGGGGCCCCGACGGCGGCGGCTCCTCGTCGTCACCGTCCTCCGACTTTACACTCTCCCTGTTGCTGGTGGACGAGTCGGTGGTACTCACAGTCTGGCCACCTGTGCAGGACAGGTGAGAAAGGACAAGAGGCGGCGGTGAGCACAGCACACGTCAGGAAAGGGGCCGGGGAGGCGGGGAACAGGTTCGTGTCCAGGGGGCGTGATGAGACCAGGTGCTGGCTGAGGTCTGTCTGTCCCCACCGGATGTGAATTATCTTTATGGCGCTGAAAGGTGAAGGGACTCCAAAACCCCTATAAAACACCACCAGCCCTTAACATTCACGTGGTAGGTGCAGTTCCAACCCCTTTCTACAAAAGGGGACACGAACTCAGAGCCACCTGGTGACTTGAACTTGGTCGCTGGCCCCACTCCAGGCAGCCAATGCACACAGGCTGGGGGGCAGCACCTCGCCTGGGGCCTTCACTGTCCCCCTCCCTGCCACCCCTTATCTGAGGCTCAGCTTCACCTGCCTTTGGCCGCTCACCCACTGGGTCAGTCTACCCACGGGGGCCCCAACCGCGCCGACAACTAAACCCGGAACTGATGGATTGCTGCTAGAAACGCGGTCTCCTTAAATGAGCGGTGCACAGGCTCTGTCCATGCCCATGCAAACAAACCAGACGTACTCATGGAGCTCTGCCCGCTCAGAGAACTGCGCAGACTCTCCACGGAGCCCCCGGCTTTGAGCTTGGGCTTGTCGGGCGTGCTCGCTGTCGGGCTCTTGGGGCCGCAGGGGGAACCAGGCATCCCTTCCAGACCCGAGTCCTGGAAAGATTCCAACAAAGATACGTTTTATCAGGTGAGGGCGGTGCTTATACAGTGCCCGCGACGTGACCTGCAATTAATTCCCTCAAGTCTACCTTTACTTGAGTCTGCAAACAACAATGCCCTGCTTTCATTCGTTCATTCATTCAATCATTCATTCATCCGTTCGTTGGCTTTTTGGGGTCATGCCTGGCGATGCTCAGGGGTTGCTCCTGGCTCTGCATTTAGGAATTACTCCTGGTGGTGCTTTGGGGGACCATATGGGATGCTGGAGATGGAACCCAGGTTGGCCGTGTGCAAGGCAGACGCCCTCCCTGCCATACTATCGTTCCAGCCCCTAATGCCCTGCTTTTAAATCATATTCCTCTTTTATATTATATATTTTTTTCTGTTTGGGGGCCATGACTGGCGATGTTCACTACACCTGGCTCCTGGTTACTCCCAGTTACTCCCAGCAGTGCTTAGGGGGTGAGGGACCAGAGTTGGGGCCCCCAGACACTAATCATGAACACCAGCTCTTTGAGCTATCTGCCTGGCACTTCTTGTTCCGTTTAAAGCTGTATTTAAATGCCCATAACAGTATTTATGAAGCACACCCTAAATTTTCATGTTCCAAAAGGTGTACTTGAAATCGCCAAGAAAAACATACCTACATCTCAGACAAACTATTTGATTAAAGGCTTAGAGAGTAAGAATATGCAACAGTGTCCGAAAAATGCAGAGTTGCAAATGCAGCAGCAGGAAATGTTTTGTTCATAGAATAATTCTGTTTATAAGAGGGAGGTCAAAAGGATTAGAGAGCTTACAGGTGATAAGGCACTTCCTTACTCACAGCTGACTCTAGTTGGAAACTCTGCCACTACCCCTGGTCCCCTGAGGACCACCAGGACTGATGCCTGAACACAGAGCCAGGAGGAAGCCCTGATCAGACTCACGTTTGGACCAACTGTCTCCCACCTGCTAAAGGCGAGATTCTTATGCCTCAATACAAATTACCAAGATGGAGTAGGGAAATAGCAACTAAAACCCAGACACTTAGCAACAGGATCACCTTTTAGTAGAAATAAAATATCCACGTCACCTATTGTTTTATTTCTTTTACTCTGTTCATGTGAAATGCTATCAAGTCCCTTTCAGACCTGAATGCTTGGATTTTTGGTGCAGCTCATCCCTTCTGGGGTGACTGTACCATCAGCTCGGAGCCCTGTTTGCCCATTTAGGTAGCGCCTGCTTATTTTGTAAGTGATGCCATACACACAACTCTGCTTGTCAGGAAGTTCGCAGAGAGAATGGTTTGTGTTCCAAAACAAATCTCTCTAGTATAATACACAGCCTCCTGAGCACAAAACCATGAAACGAAACCTGCTATTTGCACGGAGCCGGAGTCATCAGAAGGGCACGCACACAATTCTGCAGGCCTGCAAACATTTAAGGACAGCAGGAACGGCAGACACTGACCGAACACACATTGTTTGTGCTTCACAATTAATGAAGGCGAGCAACTGACCTTTAGAAACAATAATCAACAGAAGCACCATTACTGGGAATTTACCAAAGCTGCAAAGTATGAGCCCTGAATCACTTTTCATGCTGCCTTTATAGGTCATCTTTCCAAGAAAGTTCTCCCACATCTCCTAGTCCTTTGCTGTGCCAAGGACTGAACTCGGGACCTGATGCGTGGAAGGCAAGTGAAATATATCCCATTGTAGGGGCTGGAGCGATAGGATAGTGGTTAGGGCATTTGCCTTGCACGTAGCCAACCTGGGTTCAATCTCCGGCATCCCATATGGTCCCCTGAGCACCCCAGGAGTACAAACAAAAATTGTTCGTACCTTAAATTCTTTGGTGTTGGAGAGTGAGTAAGGCACTTTCCTTGCATGTGCCAACCAGGATTCGATGCTTAGCATCTCTTTTGCTCCCCAAGAGCTGCCAGGAGGTGGGACCCTGAACATTTGCCAGGTGTGACCCCCCCACCCCCAGAAACAAAAAACAAACAAACGATATATTCCTTGTAAATGCTTTTGGGAGAAGACCTGCATTTTGAAAGACCATGTGCTAAATGGGTGACCCTAACACTGTGTCTTTGCCAATGTTTGAAAAAATTAGCACATTCCTCACTGAGCATTTATGGATACCTACAAGACCAGGGACTGTTTCAAAGCTGCACATAGAGCAGTTACAGAACAGACATTTTTACCAGATTACCCATCCATATACTGAGAATCGTGTGTGTGCACGCCACACCACTAGAAAGGAGCTGCTTCTGCATTTCTCACTATGCCCACCAGAGGGCAGCAGCAGAGCAAAAATGCTCGCTTTCCGGGCTAGTAGCACAGGAATCCCCAACATGCTCGGAAGGGGCTCCCCACACTGGGCCTCCAGCAGACAGGATGCCTCGTATGAAAGGCCCAAGGTCATGTTCTGACAACCTAGTGGCCAAAATGACACAAAATGACTCTCCGCATGTCTTCATTGCCTTCACGCATACACTGAAGACACACAGGCATGTGCCGAGTCTTGGAACCATTCAACAGAGCCGATGAGTCAAGAAACACGGTTACCAGCGACATTCTAACATTCTAAGCCCGGTGCATTTCTGAATTTACTCCTCAGACGTGTCTCTAGAACAATGGATGCCTCCGTTGGGAGAGTTCACTATGGCAGCCTGAGCCGTCCTTTTTAGGGCCAATTCCAGCAATGCCTATTTCGTAGCCAAGGATATTTTGGGAAATAAGACCTGTACCTTGTGCTCCAATTTGAGAGATTTGCAGCTGGAGGCATCAGCCTTCCTCTATGCGTCTGTCTTTGCCCGAACCCCGCACCCCCAGAAGGTGCATGCAGAAAGGAGGGCTGTGGCTAGGGGGACCGCAAGTGCATAATAAGTGTGTGTCCAAGCAAGCCTTTGCCCGGCTCAGCTCAGCCAGGCTTGGTCTTGCAGTCTGATGCATGCTGTGACCACGCCCGACATCATCTGGATCTCAGCTCCCGTGTCAGGCCCAGCACAGCGGGCTTTTTGGGGGGACCACACACCTGCCCAGACACAGAGCCGCTGTACTTTTTTGACATCCTCTTCCTCATCGTCTCCTTCACAGATTTCACCTTTTTTCCGAGAGAGATGCGGGAGGCCGTGGGGATTTGATGACTTCTTTGTACACAAACTCTCCTTCTTTACCCTGCAAGAGAACATGTTGTTAAGAGCCTGGAGGTGCACATATGAAGCCCTGGGCCGGTTCTGTCATCGTACCAACCGTCCATGTCCTGCCTATTGGGGACAGACTGGCTTCCTTAGGGGATCTGCTTGTTTCCTCTACAAACTCAGTATAAAAAGGAAAGCCAAGTCACTAGGTGACATGTTTATGTCTAAGTTTGGCTAAGCTGGAGGTGAGTTACTATTTCATGTAAACTTAGTTTACTCTTCTCTCAACATTCCTTTTTGCTGTCGTTTAAAATATCTCAAGGGGTTCTTCCAGAAAAGCAATGGAGATTATCCATGACTTCTACTCAGATCTCTTTGATAGCCACGTCCACCTGCCCACATACCAAATTCCACAGGATGGATATGTCATTCCCAACATTCTCCCTTCTGAAATCCGACATGCCATTTCGCGGTAAAGAAGGGAACAGCACCAGGCCCAGACAAAGTCAGTGTTTTACTAAGTGTGGGAAATGGTAATGTCAGACTAGAACTCACTATTGAATATACACAAAGAGACCAAAATGATAAACCCTAAATATCTGCAGGGCTAGTCGCAATGTGTAAAAGGAGAGGAAGAGAGATGCAGAGACAGAAACACAGAGAGACAGAGATAAAAGAGAGGAAAAGGGGTACCTGCTTTTGAGGCAGCCTGGGGTGGGCGGGAGGGGTGGGGTACATTGGTGGTGGAAATGGGGCACTGGTGGAGGGATGGGTACTGGAATACTGTATTACAAGAACCAATTATGAACACCTTTGTAATTGCATGTCTCACAAAAATTCTTAAAAAATGAAAAAAAAATCTCAAGGGGAATGTGTTTCACCAATAAAGAAGGCGTGGGGCTGGAGCAACAGTGCCGCAAGCAGGGCATTTGTCATGTGCGTGGCCACCTGGCTTTGATCCCCAGCATCCCATATCTTCCCCCAAACATAATCAGGAGTAATTTCTGAGTGCAGAGCCAGGAGTAACCTCTGAGCATCACTGGGTGTGACCCAAAAAAGCAAAAAACAAACAAAATAACAAAAAAGAGAGACTTTGGTGGACCTATGCTCAAAATCCCAACAGTGTAGAGGGAGAGAGGGAGGGAGAGAGAGGGAGGGGAGGGTGGAAGGAGAAGAAGAGAGAGGGAGAGGGAGAGGGAGAGAGAGAGAGAGAGGGAAAGAGAGAGAGAGACTATTATAAATCACCCCAGGCTTCTAAGTGTATGTAGTGCAACCCAGAATGTGTAAGAGAAGGGAAAGAGAGAGAGGGAGAGAGAAAAGAGATAAAGAACCTGCCATTTAGGCAGGCTATGGGAGGGGGAGGGAATTGGGGACATTGGTGGTGGGAGATGGGCACTGGTGGAGGGCGGGGTGCTGGAATACTGTGTGACCGAAACCTCCAAACATGAACAACGTTGTAATTGTATATGTCACGGTGGTATAATAAAATGTTAAAATTTTTAAAAACCTTCCAAACTTGTGAAACAGAAAAAAAGAGAATGATAAAATAAAAAAAATTAACAATGAGCTATCAAAAAAAAAAAAAAAAGAAAGAAAGAAAGAAAGGTCTGAGGTGGAGCAAATGATCGTGATAATGAGAATCTTGTACACTTTGGCGACAAGGAAACTAGGTTCATTCTAGAATACCCCAGATCAGAGAGAGAAGAAACGTGGGCAGACCTGTCTCCGCGGTGATGGTGCTACAGCTATCATCTATGAGCACTCTCTGTATGTGATCTGCACTTTCCAGAAATGGTCCACGTGCTCTTGGTAGCCAGACCACAGGGCTCTCCATTATGAGACTGGTGTCCACACGTCACTCCCCCATTCCTGCAGAACTGTCACCTGAACAGGAAGGCGCTCAAGGAACCACGCTAGGAGAGGACCAGAAGCACAGACCAGAGACGTCCCTCACGCATGCCGTGTGCATGAGCACAGAAGTCTTGAGACAGTTTCTGACCGTTTCTGTCCAGGTAATTTTAGCTCAAGTCAACCACAGCCCTCACCTGTCAACCTCCAGCTTTCCCTCGATGTCTACGTACCAGTGGGTCCGAGTTATTCGTGCCAATGTGCAGAGAACGGTTTGTCAGGTCAAAACCTCCGAAGCTGCAGGTTCTCTGTGGAGAGCAGGCAGGGGGATGCGGTCATGCTGAGGTCTGCACCAACCCAAGCCCGTTTTCTAGCGCAGCACATCACTGACTCACAACCACGGCACAGGATGGAAGGAGAGATGATGAGGGGATAAAGGTATGGTTCCTGGGACACAGCTCCTTTGCTCCTTTCATCCTCCCAGGGGCCGCTGGAAGGGGGCAAGACCTAAGGGGGTCAATATCTCCTTAAGATGCAAATCCCCAGACGTTAAGACATATACGGCCCCCACACCGCCACAAGCCACCTGTGTGCTTGTAATGCTTCCGGTTTCTTAGCAGCAGAATTTCCTCCTCATCAAGGCTGTCTAATAAATCAGCTGCCAATAGGAGTGCTGAAGGAGGATTATGGATTATGGGTCTCATGTGCTCGGAGGAAAAACCGAGTTCTGAAATCCTAGAGCTTTGCCACTGACAGCAGGCTTTTCCAAGCGGGCCTTTTTGTTTAGTTTTAAATTGCTGAGAAGGGGAAAGAAGGTTATGTTTATAGTTGTCAAATCAGGCCAAGAGGATTACTCACTCACTGCTGGCCTGACCCAGCCAAAAACGCTGATAACTTTCCCCTCCAGCTGTCCAGCATCATTAATTATGGACTATTTTCTCAGGCTATGTGATGCAAGGGGACCACATTCCCCCGAAAGAAAAAAGGTTGATCTGCTTCGGGGGCATTCTTGGACCCCACTTCGTCATTTCAGTGGGAAAAGCAAAGTGTGATACAATGGGGTGGGGCGGGCACACGACTCTCTGCCCTTTTCAGTTCTCCTGAAACGTTGGAGAACAGCTTACATTTCGGTAATTTTACATTTTTGGAAGTTGCTTTGAATTCCTGATTGCCTTCCTAGCAAAAGCTTCTCAATGACCACCTCCTTCCGTTCTCCAGGATAAATAAGAGAATCTCAAAACACAAACTCATTTTTGTTACAACAGATTATATAATTTTAAGCAAGTGGTCATCGAAGGGCAGAGCAGAAATGGCCAATATTTGGGATTACCTATTTCAGAGAACTTTAACATTCATTAACTATAGGCGAAAAAAGGGTTATTATATACTCTAGTCATTACCTGTATCAAATAAAAAGCGTGTGTGTGTGTGTGTGTGTGTGTGTGTGTGTGTGTGTGTCCATGCACTTGTAAGCTAAGGATCCGAAAAAGTAGGACATTCCAGAAAGTAGAAATGCTCCAGAATTCCCAGGCTGGGAGACTCCTACAGACTCTAACCGACATCTGGGCTCTGTCACCTGCTTTTCCTCAGTCTCAGGAATTGAGCCGAGCCTTTCTAGGTTTTGTTTCCTTCCTCGGAAAACATTGCTGTTTCCTCTATTTCATCCTTCCAGCCTCGCCACCAGGCACATCACAACTGCTGGTTTCTACGACTTTTTATTGTACCCTCCTGAGAATTCGGCAGCTTGTCCTCGGGACGGTTAGAGTGAAGCTTGGCAGACTTTCTACATAACTGAAGGAAGGATTGGAGCGTAGCTTGGGACCTGACACGCTGCTCTTATAGTCCGTTACAAAGCTAGAGCAGCCCAGGTTGGTTCTGCCCAGAAAGCTCAAGATGGCAGAAAGCGGGACGGCGGGAGTGCAGTGGGGTTCCAGGAGGAAGTGGGGTATGGTGGGAGTGCAGGGGTTCCAGGAGGAAGTGAGGTACGGTGGGAGTGCAGGGGTTCCAGGAGGAAGTTAAGGGGAACCCACATCCTGCGTCACTCGACTTTTTCACCTCCACCAAAAGCCTTCCTGGCCGGGTGTGACTCCCACAGTCACTCTACTAGTAACCTATTAATGATCAGTGGTTTGATACAAGATCTTGGAGGCCACTATGCTCACCTAGCTCTAGCCTATCAAGGATATCTATATGCAAAAGTACTCACCAACTCCCCATACCTGACAAGCAAGGCTAGCCTGAACACAACTTTTCCCTTATAGAACCAGGTAGAGGTTGGTTGCTCTTTTGCTGGTGGTGTTTTTTGGTTGTTGTTTTTTTTCCCCACCCAAGGGCAATGGTTTTCTCCTGGGCAGCGGTTTTCTGTGACTCACGGTGACACGCACACACACACACGCACTCAGTATGGCCCCCAGATGCCACACCGTTTGATGTCTTCTGTTCTCCCTTGCTTTAAATTCCAGCATCAACTCCAACAATGGGGGCCCAGCTCATTACTTCTGATGTGCATGAAATAACAGACAAAGAATGTATGTGGAAACTATTATCTGTGATAAATTAGAAACCCACACATGGCTTCATAGGCCTGCACGCACGCCTAAAATAAACAGCTAAAAAAGATTGAACTGGCTTTCTGAACCTCCTGGCTCAAACCTTCTCTGAAATGAGAAGATACCTGGGCTTGAGTCTTCTTTATCCAAGGACGATGGACACAGAATTCAGTAATGAATGTGCCTTCCACTAACTCCTGCTGTTAAAACAAGTCGTTCTGAAGTGCCACTTTCAAAAGACAATAGATCACACAGGGGGAAAAATCTAAAGTCAACTCATGTTGGCCTGTGGTGGTCTGTAAAAACGGAGCCTACATGATGCTCAGACATCTTCTTGTACAAATGATATAAACACATTTTGCTAGATGTGCGTGGATGAGGAGAGCCAGTCAATGGGATGGTCATGCAGTTGAAACATGTTTTGGGACAGGGCTCAATTTTTTTAAATGGATAAAATTCCAAAATGTCATGCATGTTTGTTTCCCCCAACAAAAATTGAATGATCAAATAAAAAGCAAGACAAGTGACCATTTCCAGTGAACGAGAAGCATTATCATTCCCCGAGGTCTCATCAAGCAACCATGGCATTTTTTGAAAGACAGAGAGAAATCAAGGTGAAAGATTAAAGTAAGCCATATGTGTTTAGATAAACTGAAGATTTAGGACAAAGAAGAAAAGAAAATCTTTGTAAGAAAGCCAAGCAAAGAAAAAGATCTTGATTTCTTTTAAAGAACTTTTTCCATTAAAAATGCTTTACCTGACTTAGTTCTATATATATGCACAGACTGTTTCTTGATTATACAATTACACATACAGAAAAGCAACACATGATTTCCAAAACTTGGGATAGTAATGATAAAGTGCCACCTTTATTACGGGCACTTTATTAGAGGCAAAGGGGTGTTTGCGAACAAAGTGGCCTGGGGTACATGCTGAGCTGTCAATGCAGAATTCCCAGCATGACTTTAATTGACACAAATCTCAGGACTATAAGTACTAGAGAAAAAACCCCGTGAAGTCACAATATTAACCTGACTATATGTAAAGAAGGCAACATTTCAAGGAGCTGGATTTGGAAAACTTCTCAGAATGCCATGATTATCATGTGATTAACGAGTCATCCGTGTTCAGAGAAGAGTGGGCCTGTATCACCAGCTACCGAGATCACGTTCAAAGGCCCAGGAGGCTGAACTGGGCAGAACCTCTCAGAAGTCAAAAAAATAAAATAACAAGCACGGGGCTCAAGTAGCTTAAAACATGCTGTAAGTAGGAACTGAAGAACAGAAAACGGTGGCCAGGATGCACACAGGACCTGAAGATCTTCTGACAGCGTTAGACGGGGTCCAAAATTTGTGCAAACATGGAAAGAAATGGGAGAGGAGAAGTCAGAAAGAACGCATGCAGAAACCGAAGTTACACGGAACCCAAGACAGTATTTGAAGGCTGAGGCTTTGGGGGGTGGGGGGGAGGGAGGAGGGGAGAAGGGGCAACATCAGCAGTGCTTCTTCCTGACTCTACACTCACGGATCACTCTCGGCAGGCTTTGGGAACCATATGACATGGCCCCAAGGAAGAGAGTTAAGAATACTGCCAGTTCCTGTCCGAAGACCCCCAGCAGCAGAGAGGGACTGAATAAATTCCCATTACAGAATCACCTAGAGAAGAACAGCTTCCTGAGATGCAAAGGAAGTCTGTGCAAAGCCCCTCAGACGGGGACAGTACATCTCTTCCCCTTTATAGGAGTCCAACCTACAGCCTCAAATGGAAGAAGCAGAAAAAAAAAGGGTCAAAGTTGAGTCAGGAAGACCTTGGTCCCATCTAGCTCTGTGCCATCATACCTGGGCTAATAAAAGCTGAGTGAGAATTTGGAAAAAGGTCTATAGTTCTGAGATCAAACTAAGATCTGTCCTAAAACCACATGTGATTATGGTGCAACTGATTCCATCTTAAAAAGGGAAACACCCTGTAGAGTTTGAAAGGACTTTATTCCTTGCTGTACCTTAATAATCAATGGGGCAAGTGTTGATTTCTTGGTCGAAAGATCAACCTATCAAATAGACTAAACTATTACCGCTCTATTTCCTTTTTCACTTCAGCTTGTTCTCCTTGCCCCTACTACTACTAAGAAATACTTGACAATGTTTTCGAGTCCCCAGATGGGTAAGGACCACGACTTTCTGCAGCTAGTTCCTATTGTTTTAATCAGCAGGAAAGAACCAGTGTCTCCCTTCAGGGCAAAATGTTCTGTTTTGAATCAGCTTCTTGGCAAGTGATATGATGGCTGGGAAGCCAGAAAGCCCCCTCCCCACACCCAGAGGAAGATCCTCCCCTGCTCTGAGCTCTGAAAAACCCAGATGGGGAGCTTGCTTTGTTTTAATTAAACCTTGAGCAGCTTCCCAGGGCAAACAGACATACAGAAAAGGAGAGAAGAGGGTTGGAGAAATGAGGTAGGGTGGAGGAAGCGTGAGAGAGTGGAGAAGAGAAGAGCAGAGACCAGGGTCCACAGAAGATCAGGCTCTATAAAAGGAAGGCCAGGCTCCATGGAAGGAAGGACAGGTTCCATGGAGAGAAGGTCAGGCTCCATAAGAGGAAGGCCATGCTCCATGGAAAGAAGGTCAGACTCCATGGAAAGGTCAGGTTGGAAGGAGGGAGGGAGGGAGGGAGGGAGGGAGGGAGGGAGGGAGGGAGGGAGGGAGGGAGGGAGGAAGGGAGGAAGGGAGGAAGGGAGGAAGGGAGGAAGGGAGGAAGGAGGAAGGGAGGAAGGAGGAAGGGAGGAAGGGAGGAAGGGAGGAAGGGAGGAAGGAGGAAGGGAGGAAGGGAGGAAGGGAGGAAGGGAGGAAGGAGGAAGGGAGGAAGGGAGGAAGGAGGAAGGAAGGAAGGAAGGAAGGAAGGAAGGAAGGAAGGAAGGAAGGAAGGAAGGAAGGAAGGAAGGAAGGAAGGAAGGAAGGAAGGAGGAAGGAAGGAAGGAAGGAAGGAAGGAAGGAAGGAAGGAAGGAAGGAAGGAAGGAAGGAAGGAAGGAAGGAAGGAAGGAAGGAAGGAAGGAAGGAAGGAAGGAAGGAAGGAAGGAAGGAAGGAAGGAAGGAAGGGAAGGAAGGAAGGAAGGAAGGAAGGAAGGTTGGGTTCCAATGAAGGAAGGCCAGACTTCATGGAAGGAAAGCCAGGCTCCATAAAAGGAAGGTCAGGCTCTATAAACGGAAGGAAGGGGGCACCAAGGAAGGAAGACTAGGCTCCATAAAAGGAAGGTCAGGCTCCATGGGAAGAAGGTCAGGTTTCAAGGAAGGAAGGAAGGCCAGGCTCCAATGAAGGAAGGCCAGGATCCACGGAGAAAGCCAGGCTCCAAGAAAGAAAGGCCATTGTGTTTGACAACACCTCAGGGACATGACAAGGCCCGTCCTGGTGACCCGGCTGATGACTCACGGACTTCTGGTGGATTCGCAAGAGAACCCTTTTAGTACAGCGGTCCACCGTGGCAGCCCACTTCCTCCTGGCCTCCTCCTCCTCCTCCAGCAGGCACCGCCTCAGGTCCTGCTTCTCGGCCTTGCTCAGGGTCCTGTCTGGGGCAGGCCGCACGAGCTGGGTCAAGTTGAGGTGGCTGTACAGGCTCCGCTCCACCACGTAGGTGATATTGAACTTCGCTGACGGGGAGGCGCCCGCGCACCCTCCTGCTGGCTGGGCCGCAGCCCCCCCGCCGCCTCCCCTTTGGTTTTCGGCCGCAGCAGCTGCAGGTCACAGGGGAGGCTGCCGCCCTTGCGGGAGGGCCGATGGCAGAGGAAGGCTCTGGAGCACGAGTAGGGCGGCTCGCTCTTCTTCAGGCGGATTTGCTTGCGGACACTCTGGATCTCCCTCCAGGGATACCAGCAGGTGATGCCTGCGGCGGTGATCATAGACGCATACCCCGTCCGTACTTACCCGTGGCTCAGGGACCCTAGCCCCTTCTTCATCTCCCCCTCGGTCAGCGAGCGGGACACCTTCTGGACCTTCTCCTCCTCGGGTAGGAGAACAAGGTGCCCATCTTCTTGGGGGGCTTGATGAGGCCCGGGTCTCTCCTTTGCTGAAGGTCTTGACCAGCTTCCGCCCGGCGCCCCAGGTGTCCAGACTGTTGGAGGAGGCGAGGTGCTGGTAGCTGAGTCGGGATCATCTGCCAGAGGTTTCTCGGGTGAGGTGTCGAAGAAGAAGGGTTTCTTGTGCACCCGGAGTACAGGGCGGCCCTCTCATCCAACACGGGGCGTTCTCAGACACGGGCTCCTCCCCACCTGCAGAGAGACGCACAGATACGGTCAAGGACGAGGCCACGGTCTTGGGCACCAGGGCTGAGCTTCACCTTCCAGCCTCTCGGCCGCCCTCAGTCCTGCGGGCCTCCGATCTCTGCACTGGAAATCAGCGCCCACTTTAACACATGCAGACACAGAGGCCAGAGAGACGGCATAGAGGAGGGCGAGGCGCTCACCTCGCATGTTCTGGTTGAATCCCCAGCACCACAGAGGGTCCCCCTATGTGGCCAGGGCTCACTCCTGAGAACAGAGCCAAGAATATTCCCTGGTGCACTGAGGTGTGTGGGCCCCCAATTCATCATCCAAAGGTAATCACCACTGGAACAAAGGCTGTGGTTTCGGGTCCAAAGGCAGTGGGCACGTTTCTTTTGCTTTAAGTATCTGTTGGTTAGACCCTTCCCTGACCGATCCTAAAGGTCACTGGGAGTAGCCGCACTGTCATCATATTGCATTGGTGGTGGTGGTGGTGGTGGGTTCGTCTTTTTCATTTTTGGTTTGTTTTGGGCCACAACTGGCAGTACTCAGGGCTTACTCCTTGTTCCTCGTCCTGCACTCAGGAATCACTCCTGGCTCTGCTCATGGGACTGTCAGATGCCAGGGATCAAACCTGGGTTGGCTGTGTGCTAGGCAAGTGCTTAAACCACTGCACAATTGCTCTGCGGCCCCCACGCACTCACCCACCCCGCCCCAAGTGGTAAGGGAAAGCAGGAACTGGGATCTGTCCACCTCTTCTGGGTTTTTAGAGCTGGGGTGTGCTGATGAGGGTGCTGTGAGGGTGCTGCTGATGGGACACAATCAGCGTCATCAGATCACCTCGAGTCTGGGTGTAGCAGTACCTGCAAGGGCAGCTGCTCTCCAAGGCTAGAGTCCCTGAAGGGCAAACAGGGGTTAGGGGGGTGAGGTGGTGCCGGGTCCCACTGGGCAGCAACGGGGCGTGGATGGGTCCCACACCAGAAGGGATCCAGGAAAGGCCAGGTACAGAGCCTGGCACCCCTCCCTGCGCCTCTGTACTTGCTGGCGGCGGCGGCCCTCTGGGCCCGCAAACAGCTGTGAGGGAGAAATAGGCCACTCTGTGGGCGGCTCACAGTGGGTCGAGCTGGTTGTGTCCCGCTCTGGAGACGGAAAGCTCGGATCCTGCGGTTTCCGCCAGCCACACTGCGAAGGAGGGCCCTAGAACACGGGGTGGCGCTCAATCCCCACTGGGACTGGAGCACCGTGTGGGGCCAGGCCTGCGAGGGAGGGAGACTCAGGTGTTTCAGGCTGTCCTGAAATGGCCCCCAAGTTCCTGACTTTTCCAGCAGTGGGAATTAGAGTTACAGGCGGAAAAAGAACAACTACTCTTCAGTACACTTCGGGGTTCGCGCTTGAAGTCAAGGAGATGCTGGGCAGTGCGGAGTGGGGAGCGGCAAAGCTCCAGAGCTCCCACCCCTTTGAGTCTGGCTCCATGGTGGAGCTGCTGCCTTGCAGAACTGAGGTTCTGAGTCCCTGGCACCACCCACATCACCAAGTGAGATCCGCTAATGCCACAATCAATGCGTGAGCTCTGGCATGCCCGCAAGTGCGACCTCCCCCCATCCTACTAGTCACAACAGCCAAGGACTCCTGGACCTCCACAGGGCAGGAGAACCGGCCCTGAGCCAAGAGTAGGGACGGGGCTTGGAGAGCAATGACCTAGACCCCAGGCAGAGCTTGGAGGGCAGAGAGGTTCCTGCTGTTTCTGAGGACCCCGACTCGGCAGCGCTGGGGTCCGAGGGGCCTGGGTGGCTGCAAGGGGAAGACCCCTCCCACCCTTCACCTCACGGGGATGGACGTCCTCAGTGCGGGCAGTGGCAGACCCTGTACTTTCTTCTCTGCAAACCTGTGTGGATCCATATCGCTGACTCCAAGGGCCCCTGAAGGCATGCACAGCCCTGTCAGCCCCAAATCCGAGAGGGTTCGGAGACATCAGGCTGCTTTACTGACTGCTTTAAGGGCGTTGCCGCTCAGCAGAAGGCCGGGAATGTTCTGGACAGCACTCAGGCATGTCATCAGAGATTCCGACACTTCCGTGTCACATGAGAGCGGAACCAGCTGGAGCCCACATGTCCGTGACATGTGCTGCTCTGCTTCCCAGTGCTGGAAAAGTCGGCATCTGGGAAGGCCTTCGGAGGGAACCACTGCACAGGCCCCACCTGACCCCGGATCCCGCCAAGCCTGGCTTCCTGGCACTGAGTGCGTGGCCTCCTCCTGCTTCCTCCTACGGCGCAAACAAGTCCACCACAGGGAGAAGCCTGGCCAAGAGGCCTCGCCTATCTCACCTCTCTTAGTAATACCTGCTGGGACACAATGGACAGAGGCCAATGAAAAAAGGAGGGGTTGGAAGGTAAAGGCTCATGTAAGGGAATGAGGTGAAAGATACACAGATGGGCAACTATTTTCTAGGTTCATAGATGCCCCATATAAGGGTCCAATATAAGGACCTCATATAAGTAAGGACCATCCCCTTCCTGGCCACCCAGCACTCCCGAAATGGAGGTGGCAAGAAGGAGTGTGAACAGAGGGGGAAACCAGAGTTCAGGGACATCTGTCTGCCTGCTGAGACTTCCTTCTGGGCCTGGTAGGCTGGAGGGGTGCCCTTGAGTCAATGACTGAACCTAAACGCACCTGAGTTTGTGCCTTCAGGGAAAGAGGCCGCTGTGAGTGCTGCCCCTGGTGGTCATTCTGAGGATGACATATTAAAAAGAACCATAAAACCCTCAAAGGCCTGGCACTCAGGAGGCTCTCTATAAATGTTAATGATTACTCAGACCACTGAGTCTTGGCAAAGAGTCAGCAATTTGGAAGCCTGGGGGCAGGAGTGATGAGAATCCGACTTCCCAGACTTGCAGACACAGCAGCCTGGGCTGCCTCTCCAGAACTGGTACCAGCCCAAGCCAGTGTGGCACCTCATAGCGCTTAATTCTAGCAGGGTGCAGGGCAACACATGCACACACGCACGCATGCACACACGCATGAGCCTTTTCTGGTGATGCAACCAGCCGGTCAACAGCAGCCCAGATCCCCAAGACATCGATACTGAGGTGTCTGTCACGTGGAAGGTGTCTGTTAGATCCTCTCCCTCCTGCCCCCCACATACACACACCAGCGAAACCTTGTTCTTTCCTAGATGTATTCAAGCTCAGAGTCGCACGGCCAGAGTTTCTACTGGCCCTCCCTATAGCCATGTCTTCTGGGCTATTTTCCCCTTCATTCAATTATGTTTCTCCAAGGGAGTTGAACTGATCTGCTTTACACAAATAAAGCAAAATGACAATGTTTATGTCTTTGCAAATGGGATCTTTGTGTGTGTGTGTGTGTGTGTGTGTGTGTGTATGGGGGAGAGGGTGAGGGGGGAGATGAGGGAGGCCCAGCAGAGAGACTCCAGCTATCTCATTTATGAACAAGTCCAGCCTCCCTAAATCTATCCATGATATCTGAGATGTATGTTTGCAAGCATGCATGGGATCTGATTTAAATGGGGGTCCCCTAGGTTGAAAAGTGGCAATTCCAGATGGTTCTATTTAATATCACCAATGAGCCCTGGCTGAGGAGGTTGCAGGAAGAGCTGTCACAGTGACAGGCCACTGGGAATGTGATGGACCGCAGGAGCCAAAACAGGCAGGCAGGTATTCAAACGTCGGAATGGAGGGGCGGAACATTTGCCTTGCACACGGCTGAACCAGGTTTCATCCCTGGTTCCATTCCTGGAAGAACCGCCGGGAGTTAATTCCTGAATGCAGAGTCAGGAGTAAACCCTGACCATCATTGGGTGTGACCCCAAAAGCCAAAACAAACAAACAAAAACACCAAATACAGGCATGGAAAATAGTCACTGCCCCCTAAATTAAATGGCCACAGGAAAAGACACCCCCTTTCCCAGCCCTGAAAATCAAACACAAAACCAGACACATTTTGGTTCTGAGAGCAAAGCCACCTTCCTCTTTCCTCCTTATTTTAACCGTTTAACCTCTGCTCTCCTGCACTAACCCTTTCGCCTCCAATCTTCCTCTTGGGAATTTCAACAGACAAAAACGACAACAAACAAAAAAGCAAAGGAATAAGAGGAACAACAAGAAACCCTCACTGGATAAATGACGGGCAACCTGGTTCCATGGCTTGGTTTTAACTTTCCTGGACAACAAGAACAAAAAGGCCTCCACAATGGTCTTTTAACTCCCCTCCTGTTTTGGGGGGTAGACAGTAGAGGGGAGGGGCCACGTATGACAGTGTTTAAAGGCTATTCCTGGCTCTGCGCTCAGAACTGAACCCTCAAAGGACCACATGAGATGCTAGATGGAACTAAGGTCAGCTGCAAAGAGCCTTAATCCCTGGACTGTCCCTCTAGCCTCCATTTGAAAATCTATTACTCGTCACTTGTCTTCCCGTTGTTCATCGATTTGCTCAAACGGGCACCAGTAACGTCTCTATTCGTTGGGAATGAGGTCTATTATTGTTACCGCTTTTGGCATATCAAATACACAAGGGTAGCTTGCCAGACTCTGCCATGGCTCTGGGTTCATCCCAGGGGGCCCAGTCTTTTATATGAAAATCTATGTTTTAAAAAAAATTGCAATTCCTCACAATGTAGATATGATATGTGATAAGTAATGTGCTTTTGTCTTAGGGGGGGGGAAAAAACCATTTTCATTCCCAGTAGGTTTGTCTAACTCACTTACCACTTTTCAAAATTAAAAAAAAAACCAACAAGCAATGCTTTTTACTTTGGGAGGGAGGGAGAAGAAGTTCTCCAACAGCACGCTACAAATGCACATTCTTCACAATAAGAGACTAATGGTGTGGGGATTAGATGGTCAGAATGACACCCCAAAGGTAAACTATTCATCATAACGAATCCAAGTCCACGTCTCTGACATGATTGCCTCATCGGAAAAGTGGCTGCTTGGCCAGTAAGAGAGCCTTAAAGACTATCCCACTTATTCTGGGAGGGCCTTACTGCCCCATCCGGACTGAAACATGAGGCTGTTGACAGGAAAAATAAACCACCCCTCGAGCTCTAAAGGAACCCCAATCCTTAGACATTGGTTTGAGATGGACGTCTATCAAATCTCAACTAAATTGACAAAGCAAGGAACAGAGGCAGGGGTAGGCGTTGGGAGTCGGGGACAGTGTGACGGAGGATTCCACTAACAGAAAGTTACAAAGGAAAGTTTAGGTGAAGATGCCAGTGATTCCCCTGCTTAAGAAGACTCTGTGGTCAATACTAGCCATTTCCCATGTTGGTAACGTTTCAGTGAAGGGGCCTGTGAAAAGTTGGCTGGAGGAGTTTTCTTCCCATAACCCACTTTGTGGGCGTGGCCCAGCTCCCACACAGACCCCCTCTTCTTACCTCATGTCTCCTGCCATCGAAACCCTATCCCTTTGCTGCTGAGACACTGACCTCAAATGACAGCCTCTGACATAAGGGACTTGGCTCTCTTACCTTCAGTACTGGGCTTTTTCATATCGTCCACCGGATGAGTTTCTTTCTCACCTGCGAGTGGAGTTGACCAGCTTGTGTAACCGCTTAAACTTCACCGACTCCTCCGTCTCATCGTCCGACTGCTCTCTTGACTGGCCAAGAAAGCAAAACAAAAAGAGGGTCAGGTCCTGGTTGCAGGTGGGTACAGCAGGGACACTGCTCGAGCTACACAGGGGGGCACCAGCAATTAGTCCCACTGGGCTCAGGAAGCCATATATACCATCCTTTAGTCAAATCTGGTGCAGATATGAGTCCTAGGTCACCCCACACCTGCCTTTGAGCACCATGCTGTGTTTAGGTGTGAATGTGCTTGACTCTCTTTTTAGGAGAATTATGGCAGAGCTCTCAGGGCTGGGCCCATCATTCCAGTTCTGCTGCTGTGGTTTGGGTCAAGCTCCTGTGTCTGCCGTATGTGGACATGCAATTTTATGTGGCCATCAACCACTTCTCCAACCCAAACACTGCCCAAATCAAAACCAGCAGAAATGAGAAAAAAAGGAAGGAAGGAAGGAAGGAAGGAAGGAAGGAAGGAAGGAAGGAAGGAAGGAAGGAAGGGAAGGGAGGGAGGGAGGGAGGGAGGGAGGGAGGGAGGGAGGGAGGGGAGGGGAGGGAGGGAGGGAGAGAGAGAGAGAGAGAGAGAGAGAGAGAGAGAGAGAGAGAGAAAGAAAGAAAGAAAGAAAGAAAGAAAGAAAGAAAGAAAAGAAAGAAAGAAAGAAAGAAAGAAAGAAAAGAAAGAAAGAAAGAAAAGAAAAGAAAGAAAGAAAGAAAGAAAGAAAGAAAGAAAGAAAGAAGAACAACCAAAGATTCCCTGACTCCGCCCCTTCCTCCTCACCTAGCTTGTTCCCAGGCTGGAGGACAGATCCTACATTCCACTCCAAGGGACAAGGGAAAAAGTTGACCTTTTCCAACCATACAGTACAGTCAATCCATATTCCCCAGCATCCCATTCTGTCCTGCAGTGATTCAAGCATGCTCAGCCCAGCTGTTTTCCCCTCAAGTCTCAAACATCACAGTGCACAGGGGAGGGGCGGGGAGCTCTCCACAGCAGTGACCCAGGCGGAAAAAACAATTCTTTCCTTGTGAACAAAAATGAGGGTTTCACTTCCAAATCTGTTCCAACATGCACTAAGGCAGCTTCCTCTGTTTTATCTGTCCTAAACATGCAGAAGCCAAGCCGTGGCCTGTCACCTCCGCCAACTGCATGGACTGACGCTCCAGCAGTTCCCAGGAACAAGGGTGCGGGCGGTGGCTGTGTCCAGCCACCTCACATGCCTGGGGCAGGTCCAGCGTCTGCTGAGATAATCCTGCAATTTCTGGCAACCACTTTCTCTCCGTGTCCTTAAACCTAGTTCGCTGACACTGGAGGCAGAGAAATGCCTCAAAGGCAAAGGGAAAATGCAGATAAGCCACATCTCTGAACCGGAGTCCAACTAGATGCCTTGTTCCATTCCAATCCCAGAAATTCTCTTATGCTTCCCAACGTGAGATACCACAGGTCAGTGAGAAAGAGGCAGATCCCAGGAAACAGGGAGCATAAAAATGGTTGTGGTTTGTGCTAACAATTGTTGCTAGTGATAATACCAACCTAGAACTGAGTATTGAATGCAGGCAAAAAGATACACATGATAACCTCTAAATGTATGTATCGCAATCCACAGTGTTTAAGAGAAGGAAGAGGGAAAGAGAAAGGAGATAAAGAACCTACCATAGAAGCAGGTTAGGGGGAGGGGAGGGAATCGGGGACATTGGTGGTGGGAATGGGCACTGGTGGAGGAATGGGTGCTGAAACAATGTGTGACCGAAACCCGGACATGAACATCTTTGTAATTGTCTATCTCATGGTGGTATAATAAAATCTTTTTTAAAAAAATGGTTGTGGGGAGGGTGGAGGGAAACTTCGGGGCTGTTGGTGCTGGGAAATGTGCACTGGTGGAGGGATGGGTGTCGGAACACTGCATGACTGAAACCCAATCATGAACAGCTTCATAATGGTCTGTCTCACAGTGATTCAATAAAACGAAACAAAACAAAATGCTACAGGTTGCCTCTCTACAAGTATTTCTGGATGCCTTGACTCTCTGGGAGAAGCTGACCCATTTCCTGGCCACTGATTTCACCCTGGAAACTAATCCCAGAGACCTGGTACTTTCGCCTGCATCACTGGAAACAAACCTTTCACCCACGAGAGAATAATCATGACAACTCTCCACAGCCAACCAGCCTCTGGGAAGAGAACCTGCCTCCCTTTCTGTGGAACACCTCAATAGCCACGTCCAAATTCTCTAATATTCCTTAATAAGATCCGTGTTTCAGAAAGAAGGTATAACTGGGTTACCTGGTAGGAAACACTAGAAGTGGAACCTGATCATCAAGGTTATGAGGTTCTGAGGCATCCAGAGAACGAGGCTTACTTGACTGGAAACGTCTAATTACCCAACATTCCCATAAAAGAACGAGCACACTCCATCCAAAACTGTCCACTTCACTGCTGCAGTGGTGAGTGGTCAGAGCGGTCAATCAGGGGAGGGAGCACGTGGTTAACCATTGTTCTGGGCAATCAGCACCTGAACGAAACCGCAGGAGCTCCAAATGACACATAAACATGGAAAAAACGCCCGGCCCTCTTGGGGTAGCACAGAAAGTCGAAAGCAATTCTAACTGAGTATTGGTACTGCCCAAATGGATGAATGTACATTGTTGAAAAGCCTCGTATTAATAAAAAAAGAAATAAGCATCGGGTTATTTTCCATTGAAATATAGCAAATGACAGGATAGGACAGAAGTGACCGATGTGGATGCTTTATTCCTAACTCCGTGGAGCTGCAGTGGAGGGAGGGGGTTGCATATGTGTGAGCAGGTGCAGGCATGTGTGAGAATACATATGTGGGCTGCACAGATGAGGAGAGTAGAAAGAGAGCAGAAACATCAACAGCAGTAACACAGAAAAAAACTCTCAGGCCTGCAAAGACTCAAGCCCTATGGAGAAGGCGCTTAGGGACAAACTTGACGGGACAGAAAATAATTCTTTCTTAACATCAAAACACTACATGTAAAACAAAAATACTCCGAGCTCCCTCCTCCCAGGTACTCTGTGATGATAATACTTTCCAGGTACTACATTGCTTTCCTGCACCTCTATTTTTGAGAAACAGGCGCTCCTTAGGACTTGGAAGCAATGGCATTAAAAATGAAGGCTCAGGGGGAGCTTGTCATGCAGAGATCACAAATCACAGCAACGAAACCCTTCCACTGCATTTTCGTGTTCTGGACAGTGGACAAAGGCAGAAGTAAGCACAACCAATAGATACCGAGCCAGGTAGAAATTGGGCAGCTAGGAAGCAATTATTCCTAAATTATTCCTAAATATCACCATGCATGAGTATGCTACCCGCAAGGCAGAGCCTGGCAAGCTACCCGTGTCGTATTTGATATGCCAGATACCAGTAACAATTATAGACCTCATTCCCATGACCTGATGGAATGGTTTGAGGCTCTTTATGTTCCTGGAGCAAGCAGGTACCCTTGGGCTCTACTTGCATGAGACAGGTCATATGGAGATGTTACTGGTGCCCGCTTGAGCAAATCGATGATGAACGGGAAGACAGTGATACAGTGATCACCGTGCATATAGACGTTCTCTCTAAGTCAGTCTAGAAGTCGGAGCTCTCCCCCTAACCCCCCCATGCCGGCTTTTATGGAAAGGTGTTGACTTCCTCCTTCCTCCAAGAGATGTGAATTATTTGCCTTTTAAAAACTCCAGCTGTTTTAACAAAAAAAAAAAAAAAAAAAAGATTCTCTAAAACACATGCAACTCCTTTAAGCCGCAAAGAAAAGCTTCACGCCTTCATTTCCTTGTTTGTTTTCTTTTTAAATATGTGCCACTGGCCAAATGCTAAAAAAAGAACATGCCTGCCCCCACCAAAGCAGAGAAATAGCCTCCAGTGATGGGGGTAAAGGAATTAGATAAAAAAATATATAAAGAAAAAAGGGGGCGGAGCGATAGCACCGCGGGAGGGCGTTTGCCTTGCACACAGCCGACCCGTGTTTGATCCCCGCATCCCATATGGTCCCCAAGCACCATCAGGAGTAATTCCTGAGCAAAGAGCCAGGAGTAACCCCTGAGCATTGCAAGGTGTGACACACACACACAAAAAAAAAAATATATATATAAATAAAGGATTTTTTATTTATATATAAATATATATAAATAAAAGAAATTTTTGAAAAGGAGGAATTTTACAGATGAAATCGACATTGTACATAAAGACTTCTAAGCAATAGGTTCATAACCATTAAAAATGGTTTTAAAGTAAAAAAATAATTTGTCACTTTGCATTCATCCATACGTTCTCCTGGCCTCACCCTTGAAGTCAGAGCACTAAAATGAACTTTAATTTCATCATCATCTAAAGGAGCTGAAAATTCAATCATCTGTGTAAAGCTCCCACCCTTAAACCTGTCATAGGAAAAGGCAATTAATTTCTGCCGCCAAAGGCAGCGGAGGAAAGGATTTGCAATATCGTAAACAGAAAACATTTGATTTCCAGCATCCTGCCGCAGCTTTTCCACCAGAAAGCCCATATGGCTCAACTTTTAATTACTTTGGCTAATGCTATATGTAGTGGTTCTGTGGTGAATGCTTAAGTGTTTCATTTCTGGTTTCCATGGCAACATTACATCAGATTGCAGACAGCTGGCTCCACAGTCTTAAACCATAACAAATTGACCAAGCCAAGGCACAAAACTATAGCCGCATTAAAGGGATAGCACCCAATTTGCCTGCCAGGGTGCTGAATGACAAACCTGGGAGTGGGGACACCTGGCAAGCAAAAGAGGGTGGACCCTTCTTCCTTCAGCGCTTTTGGGAACATGGGTCTCCTGGACACATCTGCAATGTTCTAATGGGAAAGATGCGGGCCAGCAGGGAGCATTAGGGATGACCGGAAGCAAGGAGCACAATTAATGACATCTGCAGATACCAACTGTGTGAGTTAAACAAACTCAGACCATCCTTCCCCGTTCAAATGAAGCGGGACACTGCAGGTGGGGAACAGTTACCCCACCCCCAACCCTGCCAGAAAAGTTCTTAGCCTCCATGAAGCGCTGGGAGAAACGCTCTCCAAGAGCCGCGTGGCACAGCCCTGCCGGCCCAGAAGCAGCGCTGAGATCCAGCCCAGGCAAACCTGCCAAGGCTGCCAGGATCCTCTGGAGGGGCTGCCTGAGCCCCGCTGAACCCCGGGCGAGCACTGTGCTCTTTGCTCAAATGCACCCCACTTTTTTCTCGGGCGCCAAACGTCCGCTGTCCCAGTGAATGTTACACTAAATCAACCGATTCCCACCAGAGCCCTGCAGAGAGCAGGAGCTGATACTTCAGACGCTCTGAAAAGCGTCTTGCAGCTGGCAATGTGTTTGTGAGCCATACCACAGTTTCTGCTGCACCCAGCGTGCCATCAGACACACGCGCTTATCAAGGCATTCACTTTCAAAGTCAAGAGAAAGAAGTCAATCCTTAGGGAGATTTGTGAATAAGCAAAGAGCAACCCACTTTGAAGCCACGTCCACCCCCAAGAGCGCCTCCACAAACTCACAACCCAGCGGCGGCCAGAGCTAACACAGCGGCGCCGGCAGCTCCAATTCTCGCTGTCTGCTCAAAACTAACCATCGCTGCTCTGCAGATGGGGGAAACCTTGCTAGCAAGGGCAAGAACGCTCCCGTTAAGAGGTAGGGGAACAAACCAGACCGGGAGCAGCAGCAGCCCTCCCCACCCCAGGAGGAGTTTGCAAAGAAAAGTCGGAGGCATTCTAGCCAGGAACAGGCACAAGTAGCTTTCCCCTGCCCAAAGGGACAGAACGCGCACACTGTCTCCGACCACATCAAACACATCGTCAGCAAACTTACCGGCTTCGGCATTGAGCAGGCCTACGGGGCAGCCGAGCGGCTGGCTGGGACCCCCCCCCCCTCCTCCTGCAAGCGTCTTCAGTTCGTTCTGGAATTTCAAAGTGACGATTAGGCACTCCTGGAACATGTTACATGAACAGACAAGGCTCCTCGGGCAGTTTAGGATCCGAGGGGAAAGGGAAAAAAAAACAGTGAAGACACTGGATTCAATTAGCTGCTTTCTGCGTGCTGACTGATCCGTCAGTTCCTCGCTAACTGCATAACTTGTAAGAAAGGCATAAGTCATCCGCTCTAAGCAAATCTCCTATTCACCACAAGGAAAAAGGGAGTGTTGTACGTGGCAAACAATCCCTGTTTTCACTGACGAAGGCTCCCTGACCTCCCGCTGGCCTGCAGTTCCTTAATTACTGTCTATGGAATTCCAGAGGAAGGAAAAAAAAAAAAAAAAGCGAGACTCTGCACAGAGCCGGACCAGGATGAACCGGGGAAGAGTGATGGAACTAAAAAGACTCTTGAGCCCCTCCCCAAAAGCAGCCCTGGCCGCTGAAAACAGACACCTTCCGTGGCTATTTTGGAATTCCAACGGACTTTGCTCCTGACTGGTCACTTTCTCAGCGCTCCTGACCGGTCACTTTCTCAGCGCAGCTCCGAAGTTCTATTTTAGCTTCCAGAGTCAATGTCTCTCCCCATCTGGGATGCTTGAAACCCACCCGAGTCCCAGGGTCCCCGGGCCGAGTCGCGGCAGCTGGGATCTCTTGTATTCTAGAAGTGAGTGTGCAGGGACAGGGTCTCCAGATGGAGGTTGGATTTTTAATAATAGGGTGTCTGGGGGCACATAAGGCATAGAGTGTGATAGAACGGGATGGAACAGAAAGCACCAAGGAGGACCCCGTGATGGGAGTCTATATCCGTCAGTTTAGGGGATTTGGGGTGCAGGGGCTCCTGTGTTCAGCTGTTTGAGCGGCATTATGAGCAGCTCTTGGAGGGGACGTGCCTTGTGTGTGGGTGCTCAGACCTAGCTGGCACAGACACTAACCCACGTCTGCACCCACAAGTACCAGGGTGCTTACTGGGCATCTCTGGGCATCTCCTTTACTGGGTATCTCTGGCATCTCACACTCTACCACAAAATCCCAGGGAAGCCCGGGCACCCCCACGCCTGACTGGATATGCCTCCTCTCCTCCTAATTTTCTACTTTTCTTCTGCATACCCCCTTTTTCTTCTATCAAGACCCTTCTGCCCTTCCTTTCCTTCCCTCACGTGGCCAATAAATCGACACTTTCATGGGCGCTGCCCTGCTGCCACCAGGAGCTCCCCACGTCATATCCAGGATAGGGTGTTCTGCTTCGGTGCTTTCAACTCCCCAGTTCCGGGTCCCATGGGAGGTGCTACTGACTGCACATCAGAGAGCCGAGAGGTCGGAAGTGCCACTTCCCGGCTGTACTGCAGAATCATGCCGGAGGTCACTCACATCCCAAAGGTGTGGGGGGGCTGCTAAAAGGTGAGCAAGCTTGGCCTGGGGCTCCTGCCAATCATCTGGAGCTGCGACCTGCCTCTTGTGGTCTTACCCTTCCCACCTGCAATGTCCAAATAAAATGGAATGGAAAGCCAGGCGAGAGGGGGTTGGGGTGGGGGGAGATAGTACAAGAAGTGGATTGGGTGCTTGCTTTGCAGCCCGATTGTATGTCAAATGCCCCCCACCCCACTGGGGCCACCTCTCCCACCTCCCCCATAAAGGGGGGGGGGGATTCAGGATGAGGCGGACATGAGTAAGAGCCGGGTCCTTCTGCTTCTTGATCCCAGCTCTCTCTTCCCTGGATCTCACGGTAACTGGGGAGGTGGGTTCTCTCTTCTAGGCACGAGGTTTTACTTTCAAGCTCTCACCCCAAAGCTCACTGACCCCTCACTTGTATGAATGGCCAAGTAAAGACAAGCATGTGGGCATAGGGCAGGTGCCAGCCTGTGCGGGAGCTCAGAGCTCAAGCTCCTGCTCCCATACAGCCCATCTGCCCCTGGGCAGCTGTTCACCCTCAGCCCTGCATGCTGGCTGCATGCAGAAGGTGGAAAAAACTATCGGGGGGGTGAGGGGGGCAGGATGTAGGGGATACATGACTGTTTATATCCAGCACCTGAAACAGAAGTGGGAAATGAATAAATTAGAGCTGGTTTCAAGTTCAGTTCAATGACTGATACTTGATTTTAAAAAAAGACAGCTGCACTGAGCATTTACTGAGCTGTTGGTTTCACACACAGGTCTTTCTATTTCTATTTCAATGTTTTTGTTTTAATTTTTATGTTCTGCTTTTGGACCACACCCAGTGGTGCTCAGGGCTTATTCCCAGCTCTATGGTCAGGGATCACTTTTGGTAGGGGCTTAGGGGACTATTTGGGGTACCAGGGATTAAACCCAGGTCAGTCACATGCAAAGTAAGCACTGTACTGTTTATCCATCACTTTCACACACAGTATTTTTGTCTGTTGCTCATTTCTTGGCTACTCTAATGGTGCTCAGAGATTAGGCATGGCTCTGCACTCAGTGATCATTCCTGGTGGTGCTCTGGGAGTTCGTGTGCGATGCCAAGGATCAAACAAGGATTGGCGACATGTAAGTCTCTGCCTCTCCGCTACCTGTTTCACTCCTGAGCATCCCTTTTAACCTGTCGTGACCACCACTCCTGATGTGTTAGTATGCACTGAGCTGTCCAATGATGAGCCCTGTACAGGCCATGATGCAGGCCTCCCCTTGGACAGTGAAATCTATAGGGCCGCGCATCTTGTCTATGCATCTTGTCTATTCTTCATCCTGCTGATATTCATGGTACCCAGGTCAGGCTCCCCATCAGATGTCTGTGATCAGTGGGGGTGGGGGTGGGGTTGGAGGAGTGTCACAGCTTAGACTCCGATGCGGGTATATCCAAGTCAAAGCTGAAGGGAATGGGAGGGTAATCGGAGCTCTATGGAGGGAGCAGCTGGAGGAAGGAAAGAGCCCTCCAGAGCCCCTCCTGTCTTGCCCACTGGCTGGGGAACCTGAACTTGCCCGGACACCTGAAGGCTGCAAATCTATGATTTGTTTTTCTTTGTTGTTGTTGTTGTTGTTTTTAATTTTGGGCTTTTGGGTCACACCCAGCAATGCTCAGGAGTTACTCCTGGCTCTGCAAGTACTCCTGGCAGTGCTTGGGGACCATATGGGATGCCAGGAATCAACCCCAGTCAGTCATGTGTAAGGCAATTGCCCTCTCCGCTATACTCCCGCTCCAGCCCCAAATTTGTGCTTCTAAGGAGCCATTATTCATATGCTCCTTGGGACAAAGTCCCAGGACCTGGATGGTCTCTGATGGGCCACAACCCTCATTTCCTGTGGCTCTGCATGCCACACTCTGCCGCAATGAGGAAAGGGCCTCACAGAGCACCTGGTTCTGTTCTCATCCTCCACCTTCCTCACAGCACCCCAAGTGTCCCATCTTTAACCAGTGTGTATCTTTGTCCTAGTGGATTTCTTTATTACTGTCCTTGTAGATTTCTTTTATTTCTTTATCATTGAAGCCCTAGCCAAACAGGGTGTTCAAACCCAATACATCAAGATCCTTCGTCAGCTATATTACGGTTTCACCACCAGGATCTCACCATTCTACAAGGAAGTGATCATTGATGTCAAAAGAGGAGTTCGGCAGGGTGATACCATTTCACTAAAACTCTTCAGCGCCACCCTCGAGAACATCATGCGACAATTAGAATGGGAAGGAATGGGAGTGAAAATAGGCGGTCGGCAAATACACCACCTCCACTTCGCTGATGACATCGCTTTAATAACACCAAACATTAGCCAAGTGGCACAAATGCTAGCTCACTTCGACTGAGAATGTGGAAAGATAGGTCTACAGCTGAATTTGAACAAAACTATGTTCATGAAAAATGAACTAGTTCCAGAGGCCCCATTCACTCTCAATGGAACAAACATCTCTGAATGCAGCAGTTATGTGTACCTAGGTCGAGAAGTCAACATGATGAATGACCTAAAACCTGAGCTGTGCAGGAGGAAGAGAGCGGCATGGAATGCCTTCAAAAGCATCGAAGAAATAGCTAAAAGGACAAAGAACCTCGGCTCCGGGCACATCTCTTCGACTCCACTGTTCTCCCTGCATTAACATATGCCTCAGAAACCTGGGCCCCTACGAAAGCAGGATGAGAATGCTATTCGGGTCTCCCAGAGAGGAATCGAAAGAGCTATGCTTGGAATATCACACCTCACTCAAGTGAGAGAAGGAATTTGGGGTTCCGACCTCCGTTGCTGTTCCAGAGTCAGGGACGCTGTCTCATTTGCCAAGGCACTGAAAATCAGATGGGCTGGACATGTAATGTGATTTGGAGACGACCGCTGGACTAGAGCCGTTACTGACTGGATCCCATGGGATGTCAAAAGATCACGTTGCTGCCCACCTACACGATGGTCAGACTTTTTGTCAAGATCCTGAAGGAACATTTTGAGGCTCTTTGTATTCCTGAAGCAAGCAGATGCCATTGGGCTACACTGGCACGTGATAGGGTCAAATGGAAATGTTACTGGCACCTGCTCGAGTAAATCAATGAATAACGGGATTCAAGTAATGAAGTGAAGTGGATTTCTTAATAGAAACATCTCTGCCCACACCACCAACTTCCCTGACTCCTCTGCATGCTTCTGAATTCGGCCCATAAGCCACATCCTTGGGAAACCTTTTGGGCTTCCTCCTCATTTTCCATAGGCTGGGGGGTTACATCATGAGCTAAATACACTTTCACATAGGACCTGGCCTCAGAGATGGTAGTTGCTGTATTAGTGAATGAGATTTCCTGAGCACCGTGGAATCCTTGCATTCACTTCTGTCTCTGCATTTTAGTGACAATGTTTATTTCTGATTACAAATAATAGGTAATTAGAATCATAGACCATTTGGAAAGTGCAGACATATAAGAAAGATACTCAGCTCTGTCCCGCACTCTCCACTGGGATTAGGACATGATTTGTGTTCTTTTTACACATATCCACACAAAAACTGTCACTGTAGACTGACACACTTTTTAGGCATTTATAGCATTAAAAAAGAAAGACAGGGGCTGGAGTGATAACACAGTGGGTAGCGGCGTTTGCTTTGCACGTGGCCGACCCAGGTTCGATCCCGCATCCCATATAGTCCCCGGAGCACTGCCAGGAGTAATTCCTGAGCGAATAGCCAGGAGTAACCCCTGAGCATTGCTGGGTGTGACTCAAAAAGAGGGGGGGAAAAAAAGACAAATGGATGCCCGAATGCTTGTTATCTTCCAGAGTCATTACTGGGTCCCCAGAGTCTCCATCACTGGAATACATGGAACAAATGAAATGAAGGGTTCATGACTGTGATCCGCTTTAGAGATATTGCTATGATCTGTGTTCTATTAGGAACCTGCAGTTTAAAATTACTCAGTTAGGATATTTTCCCATGTCAACAAATATGGACATTCCTCCAAAAAACTAGATACTGAGCTCCCATTTGACCCAGCAATACCACTCCTGGGAATATAGCCTGGACACCCAAAAACACACAACAGAAACAACATCTGCATTTCTATATTCCTTGCAGCACTATTCACAATAGCCAAAATCTGGAAACAACCTGAGTAGCCGAGAACAGATGACTGGATAAAGAAACTATGGTATATCTACACAATGGAATATTAGGCAGCTGTCAGGAAAACGGAGTCATGAAATTTACCTATAAATGGATGGACATGGAGATTATCATACTGAGTGAAATCAGTCAGACAATAAGGACAGATATAGAATGACTGAATTCATTTGTGGGATAGAAATATATACCAGTTTTCTACTAATTTATGCCAGACTAGAACTGAGCATTGAATGTAGGTAAAGGATTTACATTACATGTATGTAGGGCAAACCACAATGTGTAAGAGAAGGGAGAGGAACCCTCCAGAGAGAGAGGGGGGGAGAGAGAGAGAGAGAGAGAGAGAGAGAGAGAGAGAGAGAGAGAGAGAGAGAGAGAGAGAGAGAGAGAGGGAGGGAGGGGGGGGGGGGGGGAAAAGCGGTGCCAGGCTGGGGGAGGAAATCTGGGGATATTGGTGGTGGGAAATGAACACTGGTGGAGGGATGGGTGCTGGAACACTGCATGACTGAAACACAAACATGAACATCTTTGTAATTGTATAACTCATGGTGGTATAAAAAATCAAATTAAAAATATGTATTATGAAGAAAATACACCACATCTTACTGATTCCATAATATTCCATCAGAGCTGCACTCTCCCTAACTTAAACACTTCATTACTGTATATATGCACTGTTTCTGCTATTTCAGTATAATGAACAACACTCTAATGAACACTTTATTATAAATTTTTCTAACAGATTTAGCATGTGCTTTTTAAAAAATAGAACAGTGCACTGTAGAATTGATGAATAAAAAGAATGGGTGTATCTTTAAACCATAAGGCATATTAACAACTTGCTCTGAAGACACATTATATTCTCTTATTTGTTATTGTGGTAGGGATTATTGGAATTTATAATTATTCACTGTATCACTGTCTTCCCATTCATCATCGATTTGCTCGAGTGGGCACCAGTAACATCTCCATATGGCCTGTTTCATGCAAGTAGAGCCCAAGGGCACCTGCTTGCTCCAGGAACATAAAGAGCCTCAAATCATTCCATAAGGTCATGGAAATGAGGTTTATAATTGTTACTGGTATCTGGCATATCAAATATCTTTATTAGTATCATTATTTAATTGTATGACTACTATGATTCACACACCGTATAAAAAGAATACTGACTGCCAACGATGACAGTAGTCTTCCACTTAGAAGAGGAAAAATGACTTTCTATGAACTAAGTAGATATTACACTTGCTTCCTGATAGGAATGAATGAAGGAATGCATGCACCACTGATTCAATGCATTAGGAAGCACAAGAAATAAGGCTATGATAAGCTAGATAACAGTCATAATCCACAAGTCCGGGGGATAGAGAAATCCTAAGAGACATTAAGATTAATAGCCAACTGTAAGTGCGTATGAGAAAATAAGGCAATAGACCAAGGATTGGGAGGTTGAAGGTCTGAAAGGTTGAAAACCACTGGTCTACCACCTTGTCCTGCCAATCTGGGTAGTGTCATGCAGGACAAGTGGCCAGGCAACAGGTGTAGAACGGGTGAAGAAGGATGAACTGCGGGATGGAGAGATCTGGAAGCAGGTATTGTCATCTTTGCCTGGGGAAATTGGCTTCCCCAGGGAGGGAAAACAACTTGCCTTGGGTTTTATGATTCATATTTCTGTCTCTCTATGAGTCTAAATATTCAGTGTTTAGATGGCTCTGAGACATCACTTCCTTCCAGAACCTCAGCTGCCCACTGATGGGGAGAGTCCAAGGCAATTTCAATTAATGCTCTATATAAACAACATGTGACACCAATCCACAACAGCTTTATGGCCCCCTCTTCTCTGAACTTGATTTCATAATCCCCCAAAAGGCTGTCCCCGAGCCCAAGAAGTGGTGCATTCATGGTCACTCCCTACCTTGAGGGCAGCGTGATGTTGGGGAGTCATGGTCAAGCCTGGCAACTGGTACCAAGCAGCCATCAGACTCCAGCTGTGACTGTGGACTTCCAGCCACGGGCATCAGAGTAATGTGTTATTCTTGGTGTTTATAAGACAAATTAGCCTCACTCTTTAAAGAAGTCAAAATTACTTTAAAAAAGTGTTTATGAGTTGTTCGAGTAACCATATAAAATCCGAAACAGATTGCGGCATCTTTTCTTTTTGATTTCACAAAGGAGTCTGAGAAGGACTCATATGTTTAGTAAGAAATATTTTGCTCATTAGATGGTGACATCATGTACTCTGAAATTAGGAGGTTTTTGTCAGCATATGGAAAAAAGATGAGATTCCAGTCTTCTCCCAGAGGTGCTGTGTAACACTGAAATAATCTTGTTGGCAGTTTCAAAATTTAACTAGTTGATGCCAGATGAGGAGGAGGGAACAATAACAACATGATACTTCTACTTGTAAAAAGAATTTGAGGCAATATTCCCTTCTGCAAGCGGAAAGGCTGGTTGTGCTTTGTTCACTTAAGAATCTGTCTTAAAAGTAACTGTAAATCACAAAGAGCAGCAAATGGGATGGAATGTGTTATGGTCGATTTGATTATTTTCCCTTTCTTTCTTTTTGCCTTGGTGGGGGCTCAATGTTGGAGATCGATCCCAGGTTCCCCACCACACAAGGCCTGTGATCTACCACTAACAGCATCATATCCCTGACCCTATGCTTGATTCTTTAACTGAAACTTGAAAATGTCAAGTTTTCCTGCTAAAGATTATGTCACACTGCCCATAAACCTGAGAACTCGGTGCTAACTTGGATTCTTCTAAGACAGGTGCGTACACTGGGTTATTGGAGTTGGAAGATCGTACTCCTGAAACTTAGCTATGAATAACCATGTAAGTTATGGTGCCTTAGTATCACTTCTTTGTATCACTGTCTTCCTAATGTTCATCGATTTGCTCGAGCAGGCACCAGTAACATCTCCATATGTCCTGTGACATGCTAGTGTAGCACAAGGGTAACTGCTCACTCCAGGAACATGAAGAGCCTCAAACCATTCATTGCCTTAGTACTTAATAAAAAACTTAAGAACAAACAAAGGGGAAATTAAGGCAACAAACAATGGGAAAGGGTCCACAGCTCTGGATCCTTCTGTTGAGGGTGGGTGTTGGGACCACAGCCCAACACGTGCTGGAGAGTAGCACTACAGGTTAAGGCGAAACAGCAGCCCACTCATTCCCCAGTGAATTTGATTCCCACAAAGCTGGTGCCATGGAAAAAGGATGATTCAAAACAGGACTGCCAAGTAGGGCAATTACATATGTGTTTGAGAGGCTAATTTCTGGAACTGAGGAGGCAGTTTTCATCCCAGAAGTGGTAAGTCTCCTAAGGGACTGGGTGGTGTGTCCAAAGTCACATTACTTTTATGGCTTCTTAGACAGGCTGATTCATGGATCAGGCATGATGATCTCCAAGCAACCTTGTCTAGACACGTGAGGATGTGGAAATACAAGAAGAGATGGGGCCGACATGGCGACCCAGGGAAGGGAAAGGCACCCAGTTCCTCCTTCCTCTCAACCTGTACCAAGTAAACAAAGTCATCTGCAGAGCAGTGGGCAGGGTGGCCATGGCTGGTCACTATCAACAACCCTGACACATTCTCTATATGTCTGCAATAAATAATAAGTCAACAAGATGACTTCAAGACATGTATTTACTTTTAATTTAAAGAAATCTAGACTGTGGGGCCAGAGAGATACCACAGGGTTAAGACACTTGCCTTGTATGCAACTGACCCTGGTTTGATCCCTGGTACCACCTCTGGGCACCACCAGGATCACTTTGGGCACAGAGCCAGGAGTACGCCCTAAGCACCACTGGGTGTAGCTCCAAAACAACACAAAGCAAATCAAAACAAATCTAGGCTGGATCCTTGGAAAAGGAGTCATGTGGAACTAGCAAAGTGGTTTGTGATTATCTAACTGGCAGAACTATCAGGTCAGGATGATTGTTGAAAACTCCACTACAGCGTATCATTCCCATGACAACTAATGGGGTACGAGCAGAACCACCCTTAGCTGCCTGTCTGTCCTTCCATCCATCCAAATCTATACAGATTCAGTAACATACATAATGCTAAAGTTAGTGAAATATTCCACCAAAGATAACCAGACTAGGAAAATGTGCATAGCCCAACATACTATAACTTATTACAAATCCAAAATGAAACTTAGGAAAAAATCTATACGGACCATGTAAAAGGTCATCACTTCTCCAAAAGTCAAACTGATGGGAATCTTGAGAATTGTCCCGTCTACCTTCAAACCTGGAAGGAAGGCAACTATGTGACCTTTTAGGAGAATAATGAGTAAGAAATGGTAAGTCAATAGGAAGGCTGAACCTGACTGAATTCCACTAGGGTCTGAAGAAATGAACAATATCTACACCCCACCCACTCCCCACCCATAAAACGAGTGGTGTAAGCCATGATGCATCTTATTTAATAAAATTTCAGGAGAAAAAAAAAGGCAGAGTCCGTGACTCCCAATGAAAACCACATGCCACCTCAATTGGTTTCTCCCTTTCTTGGTATTGGTAGCAACACTTCTGGGACCATAAAAAGTCCCGTACTGTAGCCTGGAAGAAAGAGGAAAACAATTGGCAGTTATGTGCCCCCATGGCAATATTTCAGCCAATGACGGTTTGCAGATGATGGTGGTATACAGCAGAGTACATATACCACTTGGGTTTAAGCATATTCTATGACATTCACACAATGATAAAACTCCCAACAAATCCCATCATTAAGAAATGTCACTTGATCACTTGATCACTTGTCATCCCATTATTCATCAGTTTGCTCGAGTGGGCGCCAATAACATTTCCATTTGATCCAATCACGAGCCAGTGTAGCCCAATGGCATCTGGTTGCTTCAGGAATAAGAAGAGTCTCAAACAGTTCGTTAAGGGTCTTGACAAAGAAATGTCACTATATTATTATCAAGCAGCATGGCAAACAGATCAGAAAGAACCCTTACTATATCAGCACACAGAGCAAATCTCGAATCAGCAAAGTCTGACCAAGGTGAAAAGAAACACACAGCAACTATGCAAAAAACTACAGCAAGGAGTCAGCAACTCATGACAACAAAGATCCTAGCTGGGCCCCATCTCTCCATCAAAAGAAGCTAGAAGAGGCAGGAAGATTTCCTAACAATTACTTCACATTATGTAACAATTTAATAAGCATACAAATTCAATTCCATCCGACTGCAAATACTAGATAAAAAACATGAATAATTCAAATTTTGAAAACTTTAAACATAAGGAAATGTACATAGCCCAACATATTAAAAAAGGATTAAAACAACCCATCATAGACTCGATTTCTACAAAAGAATGAGTAAAGAATAGACAATGTACAGACAATAAGAATAATCCTTAGATCTCAAAGTTTTGGTATAAGTTAGAGATAGGTTAGGTTATTTAAATGTATTAATGTCTCCATATTGCCCAAGTTTTGAAATTTACCCATTTTTTCATCTTGGCGTTTGACTTTGCTGCTACTTCTATATGCCTCATGGTTCTTGTCCTTCTCTCCTCTGCATTTTAGTAGACTTCTTAGAGAGCTTCCCAAACTCTCTGCACTGGGGTTTAATGGATCTTGTGTGTCTTTATCATATCAAGTTGAACTATCCCAATTAAGTCACCAACCGTGTCGTCCACCTGCCTCTTTCCTCTCTCACAGAGACGCCTCCCTCTCTGTGGGAACTGAAGTGTACTAGGTCCTCAGGAATGTTTGCACAATTAATGAGTAAAAGAATGTGCAAGATGGCACTCTTTCACTTACAAAGTGCAAGGCAAGAAGTGTTCTTTTAGAATTAATTATGCAACGCTGTGACCATCTACAGACAGTAGCCATACAATTAACAAGAGCTATCACCAGGAGTGGAACAGTACAAAAGAGACAGAGATGAGACAGAGAATTGTTGCACATTATAAAACAATTTAATAAGCATATAAATTCAATTTGTATAAAGGGGTAGTTCTAAAACAAAGTAATCAGAGAATAACTGAAATCTGAACTCACATTTGATCACATTATCAAGTACTGCTCTCCCACTGTCTTATGGCTGACTCTTAAGAGTTCTGAGATAATGAGGAAATATTCAAATATTAAAATTCAAATGAATGCTGAACAAGCGATCGATACTTCTATGACTTCGATTGGTTGGTGTTGCCTTGAGGTAGCCCCTCCATCTGCATCCTAATCTTGACACATACATGTCCTAGATCTTGTCAATCATTACATATAATAATCTCTTCATGCATGACATAAGATTTGGCTTTATGGAAAATGACTTACATTATAAGGGAATGAATTAATACTGTAAAATATAGAAATCATCTTTCCCCAACCTCCCTAAGGTTACTCTCAAAAGCAAAGTGCAAATCCATGCCCAGTCTTAACCCAGATTATAGTGCAACCACCTGCATTTGGATAAAAGAAGCCAGCAAGGAAGGGTGCTACCTCCGGTTTTTGCTCCAGGTCCTAGGTGGGACCAATTGAAACTGCCATTTTTATAGCTAGTATTTCTAGCTTCACATGCTTCAGCCTAAGAAAAGAAACCACAAACCAGGAATTATCCAAAAGCTATATTGTATTTTTCCACGTTAAAAATAGGATCCCTTGGGCCGGAGCGATAGTCCAGCAGGTAGGGCGTTTGCCTTGCATGCAGCCAGCCTGTGCCGGCCTGGGTTCGATCCCCGGGATCCCATCTGGTCCCCGAGCACCTCCAGGAGTAATTCCTGAGTGCAGAGCCAGGAGTAACCCCTGAGCATAGCAGGGTGTGACCCAAAAAGAAAAAAAAATAGGATCCCTTGGAATATGTTAAGAGCGGGGATTTTGACCATGTGTTCCTGTTGAGGACCATCCACATTACCTCAGCGCCCTGCAACTGCACAAACCAGCAAAGACAGATGCACCTGGTTAGTGTACCAGGGCAGAGTCATTTATTCTAGTTATTACTGGGAAAGAGAAAGCCCTGCTCTGAGAAAGCCCTTGGAACATAACTCACAGCCACACACACTATGAGACGGCTTCATTGGCACCAACGCTTTCTCCAATATTCACAGCACAATTAACTGCTTCTTCTCAAGCACTGCTCCTTTGGCCCACACACTACCTGAAATCATACCAGACCTAACCCCAAACCTACTCATACAATAGCACCATCTGAAACAGACAACAGATGGATTACGTGTTAGGTAAAAGCATAACCAAGTAAACACGCACTATTTACATGAAGCTTGTTCTGACACCACCGGCTTATAAATCTCTAAGGCAACAGCAGCACGGCCACCAAAGTTGGCGTGTCCTACAACAGCACTTCAGTCAACTCAAGTATTATCTTTATGTCAAATCACAGATGCTGGTATCCATTGGTATGTCTTTTATGCCATGGAATCATCCACCACCTTTTGTGGGAGAAAGAGAGATGTCTGTCCCTGTTTGACGAGAGAAAAAATTAAGCTACAAAGAGAAGCCACTTGCTCACAGGTTCGGAGATGGTTAGTAACCAGACCTGGCATTGGAACCCAATGTCTGATGAAAGCCTGTGAGTTGATTCAGCCCCCTTGCTTGCATGAAAGGAAGATTTGTGTAAGCCTCCATCCTAACTTCATCCGAGCACGATGCTCTTAAGAGACTCACAACAAATATATAGCTCACACTCTGGCCCTTTTCCCTGGGAGAAGGCTGGGACGAGAGGGTGGTGTGGAATAAATGACATGAAATTACCTAAGACATGGACCTCGGTCAGTTTCCATTTAGCTCCAGCAAATCCATCTTCTCTGCCTGCCATTGCAATACTCTGATTAAGCTGTGAGTCTCCGGCATATTTTCTCATACTCAAAAGGGAAGTTAGCTATGCCCCTATTTTACCGGTCGTAGTGTTGAAATCTCTTTATTGATAGTAAGCTTTATCTTTCTGTCTTTTCTCACCAAAAATGAAATAAGGTTTTATGTAGTATGCACAAAAAGGGCAAACAATCACCTGAAAGCTGCAAGAATGCCTGGAAACACCAGAATCGATAACTTGTAATTTGACTACATTTAGGCAGATATAAAAAAATTCATTATTTGGACACAATGCATGTAACACAGCACAGAATGAAGAACTGGGGCCGGAGCAACAGCACAGTGGGTAGGGCGTTTGCCTTGCACTCAGCCAACCCAGGTTCGATCCCTGGCATCCCATATGGTCCCCGAGCACTGCCAGGAATAAACCTGAGCATTGCTGGGTGTGACCCAAAAAAAGAAAAAAAAAAAAGAACTGGCTGACATCTGTCCCAGAGACACATGTATATATGACCGTGGCCAATTATTAGTGTCAAGCCCAATTTCTTCTCTTTCTCTAGGCCATATTCCATGTAAAATGAGCAACACTTCACTCAGAAATAAAGACCAAAACACAAACGTGTCCAACTACCCTCTGAAAGCTTCAACAAGCAGCCCACATCTCAGTCACAAATCAAAACTCATGACAGTAATTCAAATCCCTTTAAGAGTAAACACACAAATTGAGTTATGAATAGAAACATTCTTTAGGAAAAGGGAAAGAATGTAATATTAACTAATTTATTCAGATATGTAAGTTTCTTATTTAGAATGGGTGAAATATTCGCTGTCTGAAATCCTTTACAAAACACAGAGGGGAAAAAAAGACAGTAAAAACAAAACGAGGATTTGGGGGCCAGAGCGATAGCCCAGTGGGTAGGGCGTTTGCGTTGCACACGGGGCCAGCCCACGGCAGCCCGGGTTCAATCCCGGCATCCCATATGGTCCCCTGAGCACCGCCAGGAGTAATTCCTGAGTGCAAAGCCAGGAGTAACCCCTGAGTGTCTCCCGGGTGTGACCCAAAAAGCAAAACAAACAAACAAACAAAACAACCCAAGGATTTGGGTCAGAGAGATTGTTGTTTGAAACTTAGGGCTGCTCCTTAGTTTGAGCCTAGGGCTCACATCTGGACATGCTTGGGGGACTACGTGTGGTGCTGAAGATCAAACCTGGACCAGCCATGTGCAAGGCAAGCACTCTACCTGCTGTACTATCTATCCGGCCCTTGAAAAAAAGTCTGGCGTTCACAAATGAGAAAACTAAGGATGTTGGTTTATATTCTGATACCTCTGAAGCAGTATAAAAGAATCAAGCTTCTGAGCTAGAGTTGGTAGACATCATATAGACATTTGTGCTAAATGAATAATTATTCAAAATAAAGTAATCATATATAATCATTTCCAGAGTCAGGGACGCTGTCCTGTTGGCCAAGGCATCGAAAATCAGATGGGCTGGACATGTAATGCGATTTGGAGACAACCGCTGGACTAGAGCCATTACCGACTGGATCCCACGGGATGTCAAAAGATCACGTGGCCGCCCACCTACAAGATGGTCAGACTTCCTTGTCAAGACCCTGAAGGAACGCTGTGAGGCTCCTCATATATCTGAATCAACCAGGTGCCATTGGGCTACATTGGCACGTGATAGGGTCCAATGGAAATGTTACTGGCGCCCGCTCGAGCAAATTGATGAATAACGGGATTCAAGTGATCCAGTGAAGTGAAAGTAATCATAAGTAATCAGACGGGGCTGGGCAGGTGGTTCAAAGGGTGGAAATCCAGGATGCAGAAACCCTGAATTGGATGCCAGCACCTTGCAACCCTTTAAGAGTGGTTCAACATGGAATGCCAGACTCTGGCCACTGGGGCACCTCTGAGGAAAAACAGAATACAGCTGATGTGCTCCCCAAGGGCCACTCGGGAGCATCGCCCAGACCCTCTCTCCAGCACACACTGTACTGGACACTGTCTTTTACCGGCCAAGAGAAAGCAAATCATTCACTACAAGTTAAGGGCGTTCTCTCTGGGCACTCTCTCCAAGCTTTCAGCAGGAACATCTCAAACTCAGGACTAAGAGCCCCAGAGGCTGTAGTTGATGAAGTGGAAATAGGTCTGGGGTAGAGCCCTTCTGCTTGAGAGGGGACGACAACCCCATCCCCCGACACTCATCCCCCAGAATGACCACGCTCTGCACATGCCATGGGGAGATCCCAGTGGAGACCCAGAAAGTCCACAATAAGGAAACACTTAATATACTATTTTGAAAAATAAAGCAAAGTGACATGGGGAGATATGGCACAGTCACACATGCCCCATGTTTGCCCAGGGAGGTGAGATCTCGTGACAACACCAGAACAATCCTTGCACAGGTCCCAAATACCCCAAAGTAGGATATGATGAGAAAGACCATGTAGGACCTGACAAGCTGAGGTTTCCGGAACATTCCAACACGGCTGGAGCTCCAGATACAGACACACAGTTCCAGTGCTTTGGGGGCAAAGAGTTTGTGTGAACTGGGACAGACATTATAGTGAATATTAGAGTTCTGGGACATCACTTCCCTTGTTGATTTCATATATAATACAAGATTTATATATATATATATATATATATATATATATATATATATATAATCTTGTAGATACTAGAAGAGTATCCTGCCCGCACGGCAGAGCCTGGCAAGCTACCTGTGTCGTATTTGATATGCCAGATAACAGTAACAATTACAGATCTCATTCCCATGACCTGATTGAATGGTTTGAGGCTCTTTATGTTCCTGGAGCGAGCAGATGCCCTTGGGCTACATTTGCATGTGACAGGACATATGGAGATGTTACTGGTGCCCGCTCGAGCAACCGATGATCAACAGGAAGACAAATGATACAAGTGAAGTGATATATATGTATGTATATCACGTGTATGTATTCTATACCTGAAAAAAATAAAAACGTCCCAAATCAAATCACTAATTTGAAATAGTTTTGAAAGAATTTTTTTATTGCAAGCATTATTACTTATCACCATGTCTGACCCACCAGATGTGTAGAAATAAAAAATATTACAATTAAAGGACGAGGAAATAGTTCAGCAGTTAGGATATATGTGCAGTGCCGAGGCGGACTGGGCAATCCTGGGCATTCCAGGACCTTAGCAGTCCTTCTTCTTTGGGCCATTGCACTGAATCACCAGTTCAGACAGCTGAGAACCACTAAGAGAGGCCCTGGGGTTTCTGAGCACATCTTGGAACTTCCCCCAAAACAAACAAACAATGTATGCTGAGCAAAAAAGACCAGAAAAACAAAAACCAACCCTGCAAAACCCAGGAACACAAAGAGTCTAAGCATCTTCTTAACCTGGAGATAAACTAAGCCTCAGGACATCATGTTGAAAGTTCAGATGAGAACTCTAACAAAATAAAAGCAAACTTCACCAAAACAGAATGAAAACTTCTGTTAAAAAAAGCATCCAGAGAGTTAATGAGGAATGGAGCTAAGTTGTCATCCAGCAATTCCTTTAAAGAACTCGTGCACTCACAACAGACGTTTGCTATTAATGAAAACCAGTAGAGAACAGATTCGCCTCTGGCAAAGACAAAGCTATTTTTCACTTCCCCTTAGTAACTATCTTTAGGATTTTTCGACTCTTGGAATCCATATCTGAATATAGATTTATTGTGAAGCAACACATAATTATTGCATGGCAGTTATGGGGGGCAGTGGGTGGCAAGGCCATGAAATCACAGCAAAGCGACAATGGAATGACAGACATCAATACAGACACTGAGGGCCAGTGACAAAGGCCTTCACATCCCAACACTCTCTCAGGCCGGGTCATCCCTGCCGACAGCCAGGGCACTACTGACATCTCGGCCTCAAGATAATCGGTAAAAGGCGGGAAAGACCCGGCCTTTACACAAAAGATAAAGTGCCTCAGCCAAAGTTAGACTAGGGGAATTCTCCCCAATGAATCACTCTGCTAATAATGGAGAAGGAATATTTGGGAGCGGCAGTCTTGGTGCCTCTCCATAAAAACAGAGGCCTGGACCGAGTCAGGGAAGAGGGGTGAGGGTCACGTAGGATGGCAGGTGGGGCAGAAACAGTAGCAAAGGAAGGGGCATGAACGGGGTTTCCAGAGAGTCTGCGCACAACTTACAGCAAGGCATAATGCGGGAAACTTACAGGAAGGGTAAATGACAAGCAACATACATGTGGTACATGTGGACACAAGGCAGTGGTACAGGTGGACATGAGGTACCACATGTACATGGGGACACGAGGCAGTGGCTTCTAGCACTCTCTTCACTGTTAACCAGCCTCTGCTCCGATGTCTCAGCAAAAAGCAAGTCACTCTCTAGAGCATCTGGAAGGCTATGCTGGAAGTGGAAGAGCCCATGGAATTCCTGACCCTAATGAGCCAGCGATGAAGAAATGGCTTGTTAGGAACTCCGAGTCTCTGAGTTTCTCAGTGCACCTGCTGGAGCACCCCAGTAGAGCATTAATGAGGCCACTTCTGTGCAAAGGCGCAGGGAAGTGATTCTGAGCTCAATGCTGTCCTATGACAGAAGTGACTTTAAGCTCAATGACTTTCCTATGAATTGCTGGGGCAGGATCTGCCTTTTTTTTCTCCTACCCCTCAGAACCCAAGCATCCAGCCCTGTGTCTGATAGACAGAAGCAAGCATGGCTCCAAGACCTCCTATATGGACATAATCCTCAAAATAAGAAATATTCAATGATCCAACTTAAAAAATTGTTTCGTTTTTATTTGGGGACCACTCAGGATAACCCTGTATTGAACCTGGGTGGGCCGCATGCAAGGCAAGCACCCTACTGACTATACGATTGCTCTGGACCTCAAGATGATTTTATTTAAAAAATTATTATTTGGGAGGGAGGTCAGATCCGCCCACTGGTAACACTGAAGTGTTATTCCTGATTCTCCTCAGGGTCACATCCTCTCAGGAGTATATAGGGGCCAAGACTGAGCCTGGGCTAGCCATATGCAAGGGTCCCATGGTTAAAAATGACGATGCTTTTTTAGTTTGTGCAAAAGGTTCTCAGTTACAGGGATTTTTCCTACATGAGCTATGCTCTCCTGGCCACCAAAGTGTGTAAGGCGTCGTCTCTGCCATAAGGTTTCTCTGGATGGACAAGTCGCCAGTTCACCCTGTCTGAGGACTCCATTGGGACAGCAGGCAGTGAGTAATGCCAAAGGGGCACACCACGAACACTTGGGCCTTTGTGATCTCTCCCAAACTGGTTTGAACCACATTAATCGTGAGTTACTATATTTAGTCTTCAGGATCTGTGAAGTTCATGAATAACATCTATGTTAGTCTTTAGGACATGGGGATAAGAGACCCAGAAAGGGACAACAGAAATCAAGGCCTGTTTCTTTGGATTATCACATAGTCTAGGATATACTGCCCATTGCACAGGATACATCTATTTTCATGAAAGGTACCATCTTTCATACACAAGCTCACCAAACAGGATTCAAATGAATCATATTCAGAGCTTCCAATGGAAAGCTGGGTTTTCTTTCAGGAAATCAAGAACAACAAAGTGGCAGGAGGGGGCCACTTCTAATAGAGCCATCACTAGCTGCTTATGTTATATGCAAAGAAAGGTAAAGTAGGTGCCAGAGAGATAGTACAGGGTCAGGGCTCATACCTGGCATGCATGAGCTTGGCTTGCTGCTGGTACCGTCCCCGAACCCCCCCAATAAAAACACCCAAGTGAGCATAGTCAATAAAGACCCTCTCCAATATTACTGGGATGACCTTGGTTGCCCCAGCACCCAAGGACCAGAGCATCAGAAACACATCCTTGAATTTAAGTATCAACCAATGATCTATTTGGTAAAGGAATCAACAAAGGGGTGAGGTGAGGATATAATACAGCAGAGAAGGGATTTCCCTTGCATGTGGCTGGCCTGGTTCATCCACGATACCCCACATGGTCCCATGAGCATCAGCAAGAATAACCCCTAGCACAGAGCCAAGAGTATGCCCTGAGCACTGCTGGGTGTGGCTCAAAAACTTAAGCTAAAAAAGGAACCACTAAGGGTGGCTCTCAGGGGTCCCCCTTGACTATGTTTTGAGAGTGTCCCTTTCCCCAAAAGTCTCAGGCTCTACTTCCAAGGCATAAAACATACTCTAAAGGCTATGAGAAAGGATGAACATTCAAATACAACTTTGTTCATAAACTACTTCTCAAGCATACTCTATTAGCTGGACACCAACTTAGCCCATCACTGAAGACACAAAGAAAACACAGCATGCCTTTCTTGTTCAAAGAACACCACGACTTCTATGGGACAGACACAGAAGCAGTGAATTCTGATCTTCAATAACTTTTACACTTAGTGTGTAATTTACACTTAGTATGCAATTCTGTAGTTTCCCAAAAGCATAGATAGGAAGCAATGAACTACATTAAAGAGGTTAAAGAAAGCCTTATGGGACCTGAGAGATAGCAGAGTAGGAAGGGGCTTGCCATGCTTAAGGCTGAACACGAGTTTCTCCTGATCAAAGAGTGAAGAGTCGACCCTGAACACTGCCAGTAATGGTCAAAACCCCAATACCTCCAAAAAGTCTCAGAAGGAAGTGACAGTGGGCTTCACTTTGAATTATGCATTGATTTCACCTAGAAACATTCAGATGAAGACATCTTAGGAAGGTGTGTTTGCACTAAGTAAAGCCTCTTTACATAATACCACTACAGGAATAAAAACAGAAAGTAAAAATCACAGGGTGTGTTCAATAACACAATCATAGTCCCTTGTGACTGAAGTGGAGGATTTTGGATGAGAGTTGAAAAATGGTCGAAGGTCACATAGGGAGGTCTTAAATGTGCCCCAAAATTTGGGATTTATCTTAGGAACTGGAAAACCATCAGACATGTTAGAAATCCACAAGTGCCAAAAAGAGAGGTAAGTTTGAGGAGCTAATGGAAGGCTTGGAGTATACAAGCCTCACAAGTATGAGGCTCTGAGTTCAACGTCAACCGTTGGCATATACCCCCAAGCATAGTCCAGGAGGCCTCGGGAACCAGTGGGTCCATGCAACATTGCACCACCAGACCTGAACATTTATTGTCCAGCTGGTTGGCTGAACATTGTTTGAAGGAGCCCCTGAGCACTATAAATATGTATATCTTTTTTATTTGTATATCTCACGGTGGTATAATAAAATACTTAAAAAAAATAAATAAATAAATATGACTTGGTGGGCCACCCTAGCATCAAAAGAGGGGCAGGTAGAAAAGACTGAATGTGTGTAGCATGGGAAAGAGACAAGACTGAAAGCGTGGAGGCAGAAAGAGGGTTCTAACTAAAACAAGTGAACAAACATCCACACAAGAGCGGAAAAGGTTGACTCCATCTATTTTCACTCGACACAGTTTGAGAATGACACTGGAGCGCCAGAAATTCTGGACTTCTCATTCCTGCCATCTTTGTAGCACCCCTACCTTAAGAAGCACACCATTAACATGAGAATTGCGTGAGGGACTGGAGAGATTATAAAATAAAATATCAAGATTAATAACATACATCCAAATTGGAAGAGAAGAAACACTGTCATGGTTCCCAGACACAATCTTCTATGTAGAAAGACCTACATATGAAACATAACTATGTTATGGTTCCCAGACATAATCTTCTATATAGAAATCCTAAACATGCCACAGACATGCAGGTGTGTATAGACAAGCACATGCATGCCCGTAAAATCAAGTTAATAAGCATATTCAGCAAAGATGAAGATCGCCATCAACATTGAAAATGATCAGTTCAGTTTTTATAAACTTCATTAATTTGAAAAGAAATTAATATTATAATGTGTGAGGTATGAGTTTAGTCCCTCGCACTAAAAGAAAGAGACAAAGGAAAAATGGTATTTATAATAGATTCAAAAGAAGATAGGGGGGCGGAGCAATAGCACAGCAGGTAGGGTGTTTGCATAGCAAGAGGTTGACCCGGGTTCGATCCCTGGATCCCATATGGTCCCCTGAGCACCACCAGGAGTAATTCCTGAGCGAAGAGTCAAGAGTAACTCCTAAGCATCGCGGGTGTGACCCCAAAAGCAAAAAAAAAAAGCTAGAAATGAAAAAAGATCTAGAAATAAATTTGACCAATGAGGGAAGGGTTGTATGCTGAAGACAAATAACAACAACGACAACAACAACAAACTGAAAAAAAAATAAAGACATAGCTACATGAAAATGTAGCCTACTTTCATAGATTGGAAGGTTTCATATAGGCTGGATGACAATATTACCCAAATTGATCCAATGTAGTAACTATCAAACTATTACAGCATTTCTTGCAGAACCAGTCAAATTTATGCTAAAATTCATATAAACTCTCAAGGGACCGGAAAAGCCAAAACAACCGGAACAAGGGCCAAGTTGGAGGGCTCACACAGCCAGATTTCAGAAATGCCTATAAACTACACTAATCAAACACAGTATGATTTCTACAAAAGGACAAACATATAAACCAAGGGGGAATGGAGATTCCCGGAATATTTTCCCACATATATGGTCAATTGTTTCCAAAAAGGGCACTAAGAGCATTGAATAGGAAAAGAGCAGTCTTTTCAACAAATGGCACCAAAGCTGGATAAATCCATATTGTATCACGTACAAATATTAACTGCAAATGAGTAAAAATTCTAAACTTAAAAGTTGGTGCAGGGGAGAAAACTTGCAGTGCTGAGTGCATGCTTTGCAGGCAGGAGTCCCTAGAGTTTGATCCCAACACTAAACAGTCTCCTGAACAAGGACTTGGGAGTGACATTGAGCAGACGTGCAAATAGCCCTTGATTACCTCCAGGTATGAGCAAGAAGGCAAGCAAAAATAATAAAGTAATAAAATCAAGCTCTAACTCATTAGAACTTTGCAATAGTTTTTCGGATGTAATATTAAAAATATAGGCACCATTAAGAGAGTGAAGGGGCCAAAGAGTACAGTGGGTAAATCAAGATAATAAGCATATTATTATGCTTATTATCTTGATTTACAAGATAAAAAGTACATTGGGCAGACTACTTGCATTGCACACAGTTATACTGGCTTTGATCCCTAGCATCACATATGGTCCCTTGAGCACTGCCAGGAATAAGCCAGAAGCACAGCTAAGATGGGCCACTCTAACCCCAACCAACCACACACATGCAAAAAGAGCAAACAAAAGACAACCAATAGAATGTATGAGTATCTATCTATCTATCTATCTATCTATCTATCTATCTATCTATCTATCTATCTATCTATCTATCTATCTATCCACTTCAATAACCATTAACAAAATGAACAGCCCAATTCAGGAATAGGCAAAGAACTGGAATAGATACTACACCAAAGAAGTAACCCAAGTGACCAACCACATACAAAGTTGCTCAATATCCCTAGATAGTCCAGAACTGAATTCAAGGCAACAAGATACCATTTTATATCCATTTGGTTGGAGACTATCAAAGAGAAAACAGCAAACATTGATAAGGAAACAGAGAAACTGAAATCTGCATGCACTGTCATTGGGAATGTAAACAGGTATGACCATTGTAGAAAACAGCATGGAAACTAACCAAAATGTGAAACTTAGAATGACTGTCCAAAAGTGCGGCTCCTACATATCTGGACTCAATGGAATTGGTGGCAGGGATTCAGAGACATACAATAGACCAATGCTCTCAGCAACATTGGTTCTGGCAGCTACAGGTAGAAATAACAAAATATCTAACAATATCTATCAGAGGATAATCAATGGATAAGCAATATATGGTACACAGAGACAGAGGGACGTAACTCCTCCATAAAAAGGAATAAAAATCTAATATATGATGTGACATGTATGGATCTTTAAAACATTGTCCCCAGTGAAATAAACCCAGAAGAATATTTCTGATGCCACTTATAAGAGGTACCTAGAATAGCCAAGTGCATAGAGAGAAAGTGGAATGTGACTGACAGGGATTAGATACAGATGAGAATGGAGATTGCATGGTTATGAAGTTTCCATTGGGGTAATGAAGAATTTCTAGAAGTGGACCGTGGTAAGGGAAGCCCAGAAATATGATATTACTTAATGCCACTGAGTTGAACAATGAATTCTTTCCATGGCAAATATTAAGCTGCATTCACTTTACCATAAAGTGGGGTCTTGGGGGAGGGGTAGGGAGGGGGCTGGGTAGGGACAAATAGCACAAATACTGACTGCAATGACTCTACCAGGTAACAAAATCTGAAGGAACATGCAAGAGATGCTTCTTTTCAGAAAGTGTTCGAGATACCAAAAGAATATATCTCAAGACAAAGATCACATTCAGTAGTGTTCAGGAATTACTCCCGACAGTGCTTGGGGGACCAACAGAATCCAGTTCAGGGTTCCGTGTGCAAAACTTGCATTCCAGTCTTTTGAGCTGTCACTCTGGTCCCTAGGATGCCCTTTTTCAGCAGAGATGGTGAAGATGCTCAGAGACAGTAACTTTACATTGCAGTTTGAAGAGCCATCAAATGTTGGGTAACAACCATCTGGCCAGTCGGCAGGGTCCAGGGCGGCTGACTGGCGGTGCTGGGCCTCATACTCCTTGAGCTGCAACAAGAAGCAATGGTTTTCTTCAGCCACTGCTGGTGACCAAGTGCCAGCCACAGTCAAGGTTCCCCAAATCAAAAGGAAGATCCACACCCTGCCCTGTGGGTTTCCATCTGAATCAAAACCGGAACATAAGGGACTCTTTGTATTCTGTGTTCAATAAAACCCTTCATTTCCGCTTGCAACTGCCTCCAACATCCAAATTCATTTTGTTCGGTTCAATTTTTTAAGTTCAAAAACATGAATTGCCTGTAGTTTGGGCTCTGAACTACCTTTCCATGCGCTCCCATGCAGCAGACACAATGTGGTAAGCCACAGACATTTTACTGAAACCCAGGGGGAAGTGTAAGCCACTTTTTTTAAATTACTTTGCTACTTATTCAAGTGATCAGCACAATGCACTCCCCTAACATACATTTCTTGATTTATCAGAACTCAAATATATTGGGGTCTTAAATGGATGAGGAAAAATAACAACGTGCAAGCTAGAAAAAGTTCAGAGACATGAAAAGTTTGCATCTCATAACTTGGTTGTGACTCTTCTGAAGAGTACAGAAAGTCAGGGGAAATACTGCAAACAAAATGTGCTTTTAGGGCTGGAGAAATAGTCCAGTGGGTAGGGCATTTGCCTTGCAGCCAACCGGGTTCGAGTCCCCAGCATCCCATAAGGACCCCCAAGCACCGACAAGAGTAATTTACTGAGTGAACAGCCAGGAATAACCCTAAGCATTGATTGCTGGGAGTGACCCAAAAAAAAAAAAAAAAAAGTGTTTTAGCTAAAGGATCTCACAGAGCGGCAAATGTGAGATGGCCCAGGTATCTAGTTATTTAACTTAGAATGACTTTTATGAGTGTATTAAATTCATGCCAGAAAGCAGGTCTTAAATATGAATTTAAGATATTATGCAAATAAGTGTTCTAAGAGAGACTGACAAAACTCAGAAATAATGTGAGCCAACAGGCCAGGAGATGGCATGGAGCAAGTCCCTCCACTAATGAAGCTATAGGGATGAAGAAAAGTCACTCCACCCTTTTTAGGAAAGAAAACGAAAAGAAAAAGGAAGCATTCTCTACTATAAGATTATTTTTTTGCATATTCAAATGACAATGAACGTGATGAGGTAAGACAATACTGACTATTGGTTAAGAGCTTGGCCACAGAACCAGATAGAGGCTGTCAGTTCATTAGCTAACAACTTTTACACTAACTTTCTCCACCAGTAAAAGGGGAGTAACCCAATCTAGTTTAGAGGGAAGTAACTAGACTTACAAAAGATAGTGCTGCAAAGCTCTTATCACTCTGTGGCTACAACAGGACATTTCTTCTGAGAACAGGGTTTACCATGCACCTGAAGGTGAGAGCTCCAAATTCATAGCTAGCCTCTTTTGCTCTTTAGGGATACTAATATTATTTTGGTCTTTCTAGTCCACTAGGGGCATGAATATTATTCTAATGTTTGTGGCCCATTGAAGTTATAAATTAGGATGCTCTTTCCTATAAGATGCAGCGGCCTCTATTGCATTCTCCCCTATGAGATGGAACACCATCCATGTTAGCCCCAACTAGCTCCTCAGTTTGACTCACTAAGAAAATGTCACACTTAATGAAAACAGGACAAATTATGAACTGAATTAACCATAAATATACTGAATGTTTTTTAGCGGCCATTTCCATTGGGGTTGAGGGGAAAAGAGTGGGAACAAAGAGTCTACGTGCTCCCGTGTTCACTGCAATCTTATTCACAACAGCCAAGACTTGGAGGCAACCTAAGTGTCCATTAACGGATCAATGAACAATGAGGGTCACACAAACACACATTGGAATTTTTTTGTCATTTAAAATAATGATGGAAACACTGTACTTGCAATAATATGAATGGTCTTTGAAGGTACTGTATAAAGTGAAATAAGTCAAAGAAAGGCAAATGCATGGGGCTGGAGCAATAGTACAGCAGGGTAGGGTATTTGCCTTGCACATGGCCTACCCGGTTTAATCCCTGGCATCCCATATGGTCCCCCCAAACACTGCTAGGACGAATTCCTGAGTGCAGAGCCAGGAGTAATCCTGAGTGTCACTGGATGTGACCAAAAAAGCCCCCAAAAAAAAGACATATATGTTGTGTTATCATTTATATAATGGTTTCGCCCCAGTCTCCCAAAAAAGCAAATCCCTCCACTACTAAATTCAGAAAAAGATGCAGATGTGTTTCTCAATGTGAGGGTGAGAGCAGGGAGCTGGAGGAAGTTGGTTACAAGGTATAGACTTCCGGTTTCGGCTTTCTGTTTGTGAAGATGCTCCCCACCAAACGCCCAACCACCTCACCCTGTCCACATCCTTTGGTGCTCAGAGCTACTCCCAGCTCAGTGCCTGGGGAACCATGCAATGTTGGGGACCAAAATTAGGCATCCTGGCTCTAAAGCATGCACTCAGCACACTGAGTTATCTCTCAAGTCTCAGAACTCCAGTTTTAAGAAAAGTAATTGGATGAAGATAAAGGATATGAGACACGCAGGAAGGTTGGTAGCAGAGGAAAACCTAAGAGTTCTCATGACAAGGAAAAGTTTCCTTTTTTCAGGTTACCTAAGGATAGCAGTGGAGCATTCTGGGTAATTTGGTGGTGGTGGAATGCAGGGACTTTAACATTACTGCAACCATATTACTTAAACTATAAACTTTTAAAATTCATTTTCCTATTCTCTCTTATATATGATGTGGCAGATGCTAACAGAGAGTACACAGTGATTCCACATTATATGTAAGTGAAACCATTACGCTGTACACCTTCGGAGACATATATCAGTTATGTAAAAATAACACCAGAGCGAGGGGTAGTATTTGTGCTTCTTCTTTTATTTTATTTTTTGGGTCACAGCCAGGGATGCTATAGCTTACTCCTGATTCCGTGCTCGGGGATCACTCCTGGTGGGCTTGGAGACCATATGCGGTGCTGGGGATCAAACCGAGGTCAGCCACATCTAAGGCAAATGCCCGACGCAATGTACAACGGCTCTGGGTCCCTATTTGTGCTTCTGAATCAGATTTAATTTATGCTCTCTCCAAATTTACCTTTTATTATCTACATGCAAAATGCCATATGATTTAAAGTTAAAAAAAAAATCTCTAAACTTTCTTCAAGTGTGTTTTATATAAAACAAGCAAACAGAAAAATGCAGCTTGGTTACAGTTTAGAGAGTTTAGCGTTATACTGTCTTCTCCCCACTCTGCTCACAAAGAAGTTTGATTTAAATATAATTTAAGAGAGGAAAGACCATTGCTAATTCATTTGAGAATTTAAACTTTTAGAAACAAATCTACAGTGTTTTGGCTTACTTGAAAGAGTTTTTAAGTCTGGGCCATTTTAAGTGTATGTATGTGCATGTATGGCCCAGAAAGAAATATTTTCTCACAACCCATTTTCCTCAGCCTCATGGTTTTTCTCAAAGCTGAGGTCTAAGACAGGATTCTTGGAGGGAAAGTCATCTTTGGTAGTTTAAAGCTCTTTGTGTCTGTAGGGAGAGAAGATTCTGAACCGTTCCCATTGCTATGAGCTCTTATTGTACATAACATTTATATGATATCGAATCTAACTCCCCTCCAGCTGCAATTTTAATTCATTTCCTTTTTATTGTGTCCTCAGCCGAGACTGAAACAAAATAAATGTCTCCAGCACATCCTGAAAATGTACTATTTAATAATCCTTCTGATAGGGGAAGAAATGATTAAGTTCTTTTTCATTTTTTTTTCCCTGCTTCTTCTTGGAGATTCTTTTCCAATTTTACCATGTGGATGCCCACTTTTTAAAGAAATAAAGGAAAAAAACCTTCATCACTTTGGGATCTTTTTCGAGCCTCTCTTGTTGTCCAACTCTCTGTGATTGATGCACTAAAGTGAAAACAAAATAACTGAATACAAAATATAGGCTCCGTGTGTAAGCCTGTACTCTGGTAGACCAGATGCCCAGACCACTGTTGCAGACTTGGTTACTGTATTCCCAGTTTCTGTGGAATTGTGCTCTGTAGAACTTTCCAGGGTTGACAGGACCTGTCTCCCCAGAGACACCTAGAAGGCAGATTCCTCCTCCCAACCCACTTTTTACCTCTTTCTCTGGCAGCACTAACCCCGCAAGGCAATTTGCTTTCTAGATCTTGTCACTCCCTGAGGGATCAGGCTCTGACTAGAATTTTCCTGAAATCTGTGCAGCCTTTTCCTCCGCCTCTCCTGCTTGCTTGCCTCCCTCCCCTTACGAGGTGCCTTCTGAAAGCTTTCCTGCAGTAAATCATAGTCACAAGCATCCTTGTCTTAGGTTGTACTTCGAGGAAACCTGATGTAAGACAGCCGGCATAAAGAAAGGTTTACAATGCTGAAACATCTGTCGACTCAGCGACAAATACCAAGCACCTTTCCCCTTAAGTCCCCAAGAACTTTATTTTAGACTTCCACACATACATGAAATTGCGCAACTGGATATATTCTTATGAGCTGGATAAATGTGTAACAATTATTAGTTAAACCATCACAAGCAGTTTTAGAAGTGATAATTAATGGCATTTATTTATTTATTTTTTTGCTTTTTGGGTCACACCCGGCGACGCTCAGGGGTTACTCCTGGCTTTGCACTCAGGAATTACTCCTGGCAGTGCTCGGGGGACCATATGGGATGCCGGGGGATCGAACCCGGGCCGGCACAGGCCGGCCGCGTGCAAGGCAACGCCCCACCCGCTGGGCTATCGCTCCAGCCCCAATGGAATTTGTTTTTAAGATGATATGATTAAATCATGGTCATAAATCTCCAATAATCTATAGATGCTGCTGCCGGTTCAAATGTCAAAGGGCACAGTTTTTTTTACAACATAGCTCCACGATTGCTGAATTGCACTATACAAAAGTAAGAGTGCCTCATCCAAAGCTTTAAATGTGAATTTATTTCTTGCCTCCCTCTTTACTCCCACACCACCAAAATGATTCCGAAAAATGAGTAACTTGGGACTTCTTTGCTACCTCCACACAACTAACAGCAAATTTAAATACCTAAGATTACTTGCCAAGAGCTCTGTGTATGCTCTTAAAATCAGCACCTGAGTTGTGTTTAGACTTGTTAATCACCTAGATTACATCCTCTAAACATCTTCTTTAAATATGTAGGTAAGTAGTTTACCAGACTATTAGAAAATATTTGAAATGCCACTGGATTTAATGAAACTATTTGGTTAGTATAACAACACACATTAAACTGCAGTTTTACTGTTACACGGGAAAATATACCAAGTCGTTTCAGCAGCTTTATTCTCTTCCAATGCACTTGCAGCTTACAAGGACTGTTATTCCTTTCTCTCCATCTTTTCCATGCTAGCATTTATACTGATGCCTGAGTTTTCAGCAGTGTGAGTAATGGCTTGATACTTTACAGCAGGAAAATATCCATCAAAAGGACCAGATTCAGAGAGACACCAAATGGTCTTGATTTGAACATAGGTAAAAATTTCCCCATTTCAAGGACATCTTAGGTGTTATACCTAATCCCAAATGGTACATGAGATAAGGTCTCTCACTATGCCGGGTATTCCCATCAGAATTAAAATCAAAAGTGTCACTCGTTAGTGTGTGGGTTTTTGCTGATAGGAGACAGCACACACCAGATGCCTAGAGCTGGAGGGGCCAGAGGGCAATACAGCATGTTGGGCGTTGCCTTCCAACCAGCCAAACAGGGTTGGATCCCTGGCACCCTATGTGGTCCCTCAGCACCACCAGGAGTGGATTCTGAGTAGAGAGCCAGGAGTAAGCCCTGAGCACAGCTGGGTGTGGTTCACAAACAAACAAGAATAAAAAGCAGATGTCTGAAAGAATGCACACCCTCTCATGATCAGAGAAGTAGTGGCAATCGCATCCTCAGCGATCAAAGCTCAGGGGGATCTCCCACTTTTATTGAGGTGATCATGATTCACAATAGGAATATTCCAAGACTACTATTTCAAGGCATACAATGAAGTATCATTGTATGCCTTGAAATAGTGCAGCGTTCACCCCAGACTGCCAAAATTTTTTTTTAATTTATGCACTTATTTGTTTTTGTGGTGGCAAATAATGGAACCCACGTATCAGACATGCACCTGCCTTCACTTTACACCCTGGACTCCCATCCTGGTCCCAAGGTGCTGGCCATAAGTTGAAGAAGGCGGAGTCTCTCCCCACATTGCTTTCTGCTCTCAATAACATTTTATTTTCAGTGAAGCAAGATAGTTTTTATTGAGACTTACTTAGAAATATGTGAGGGTGGGAAAGGGGAGTGTGTCTCAAGAAAGAACACAAGCTTCTCCAGAGTAGAAATAGGCAAGCAAAGAAACATCAAGGTAAGCGAGCGAGATATGTATTCCAAGGGGAACTTGGGCATGAACAGCAAGCCTGCTCTTGGCAACATTTTCCTGGAAGTGTTCAATTCAGACTAAAAAAGAAGCCCCATGCCACAGGGCTCTGGGTCTTGGCTGTGTACTGCTCTGCCCCTCTGCCCTCTGTAACATGGTGTCCAACCTAGGCTATACCATCCACTGACACCTGGAGAAGGTCATCGATTTTTTCCCACTGTGCTTCTTTCTTTTTTTTATTTGTTTTGTTTTGCTTTTCTGGGTCACACCTGGCAATGCTCAGGGGTTTCTCCTGGCTCTGCACTCAGGAACCACTCCTGGCGGTGCTCGGGGGAACATATGGGATGCCAGGGATCAAACCCAGGCCAGCATGGGCTGGCTGCGTGCAAGGCAAACGCCCTATCCGCTGGACTATTGCTCCGGCCCCTCCACTGTGTTTCTGAAAGGCCTCATACAAAATATTCCCGAGGCCTTGAGAAGCTCATTCTTTGCATCTGTAACTAGGGGTGGTCAGCCAACCAACCTGGCAGGAGCCAAGCTGTATGGCTGAAACCTCCAGGCAAATGTGTGCGTGGCTGTGCCCCTCCTGCCAGTTGGCATCAGACTCCCTGGCTCTGAACCGGACGGCCAGCTGTTGAAATGATGAGCTCAGAGAGCTTCAAACCACTGTTTCCTCCCTGCAGCTTGGAAAGTCTGCCTTGGCTTCTTCTGCAGTTACGGAAACATGCTACCAAGAGGGGGCTATGCTAAAGCCAATCTGAAACTTTGTCAAAGCCAATCTTAAACTTTGTCTTCTTCTCCAACCAAGCTGGATCAAGCTTAGCACATGGGAAAGCTCAGGCCTTTCTGCTCACAGGTACTGTCAGAGGACATCGCCCATATTTTGGGGAGCTGGAGAGACAGCTTAATGGGCTGTGTGTGCTTGATGGGCTCTGTGTGTGTTTTGTAGGCAGGAAACCTGGCTTAGGCCCACCTCTGAGTGAATGGGTGTGGCCACAAAACAAACAAAAAAAAAGCAGAGTATTTATATTTAGGATGAAAATGCTGCAGCAATATTGCTTCTCCAAATGTAAGCAAAGGCCCCTGTCCCCACCAACACCTCAATATATACAGACACCATGTCTGGAGGCTGGGCTGGCTGGGCCAAAGTGTAGAGGAGCAGAATCAAGGCCAGGCAATCATGTCCGCCACCACTGAGCTCAGTGGAGACATGGGAAGTCAGGGTTACCATTGCTCTTCCCAATCAACAGAGCAACAGTGGCCCTAAGCTCACTTAGGGTCCTCCTACCTCGGGCCCAGTCTTCCTACCTCTCACCTCCATCAACTGCAATAATTATTATTAACATTTTGGACACCTTTATCTCAGCAACAAAGCAAACTTTCTTCTTTTAACTACGGAGGTTTGGGTCAGGTATACTCAACCACAGAGGCCTGTCACTGTCTCGGGGTTCAGATCTCTAAGAGGCTACTCAATGGGAAATCCTAACTCACTTCAATAGTTCCTTGGTGGCTTTCAAGTTTCACTTATCTGCAGATCTCCTGACAAATTTATGACTTGTCCACATAGCATTAAATCCACTGTTGCAAGTGAAAAATCCAACCATCAGAGGTTTACTGGGCAACGTCATGGCAGATGACTTGCAGTCGGCTGTCTCATGACCATAACTGCCCTTCCAGTGTCCAAAAACATTCATGAGGTTCCCTTAAACGCCCCATCAGAGTAAAAACATAACACAATAAACTGCAACTAGAATCCACTTAGACATGAAAAATGAACAAGATGTTACACTTCGCCCACAGGTTCAGGTTTAATTTCCTGGGGCTATGACTCAGTGGTCATGTGTAGGCCTGGCATGCGTGAGGCCCTGGGTTCCAGTCCCTGGAATCACAAAAACAAAAAACAAACCACTGACTCTACTTCTCCTTGCCTCCAACTCCCAGTAACTCGCTCCCTAAAAAAGAAGTTTAGGGGCCAGAGCGATAGCCCAGCCGGATAGGATATTTGCCTTGCATGTGGCCGGCCTGTGTCGGCCTAGGTTCGATCCCTGGCATCCCATATGGTCCCCGAGCACCGCCAGGAGTAATTCCTGAGTGCAGAGCCAGGAGAAACCCCTGAGCATCGCCGGGTGTGACCTCAAAAAAAAAAAAAAAAAAAGTTTAGTCTCTGGATGCATCTCATAGAACCGACATTATTAACATTTGTCACATATCTGGTTTTTTATTGAACTCTTTATCACTGATTCTTCTTACAAGGTTTGTGAACTGTGCAATGAATTCAGAAGGTCCTTTTCCTCATTAAGGGATCCACAGCTCAAAAACATTTGCCAACCAACCGCCCATGTATTCATCTATTCATCAGATACACAAATTTCATCTCAAAATGTGGACAGCTTATGTCAAACACAACAAATTAAACACTTTGTCAGCAAATACCATTTTATTTATAATTCTAAGGCATGATGGTTTTCAGTACTGTCAATGACTGTGCTTCAGTTCTGCTATACTCTGGCCCTAGTACTGGTGCTTCTCCATCAGTGACCCCCAAATCCTTTGTCATCACTCCACCCAACCTCTATGCAAACTCAGTTCCACAGGCCAACTCTTGGAGTTATTACTATTGGCTGTACTTCTTTTTAATTCCCTTCACACATTTCTTTACATTCTACATATGAAAGAGTTCATTTTTAAGGAGATATGGCATTAAACAGCATTCCTATATTCCTTCACACTTTTATCTTAGTTTAAAAGTTGTAATAACACAGTGTCGTTGGCTTTCTGCTCTTCACAAGACAAACTGTTCCTCACAGTTCTGAATGGAGAAGTCCAGGATGTCCAGGGTCCAGTGGGATCCCACCTCCTGGTTCCCATCTCTTGGTGTGGTCACATGGCAGAGGGTCAGGGCATTCTCTGGAGCCTCTTTTATAAGGTCATGCATCTCATTCACGAGAGCTCCACCCTTAAAAACAAACCTCTTCCCCAAAGGTCCCTTCAAATGGCATCACACTGGGCGTTGGAATTGCACAAAAGAACTTGGCTAGAAACACACACCAACTATACCAGATCCCAACCACCGCTAAAAGAAAGGGGATTGACCGTGAAAATGATGGTGATAGCAAGAGGGGAAAGTGGAGGGATGGGCTTCAAAGAATAAGAATAGGGTGGAATGGCAATGGAAGTGGTGACAATTATATACAGAGAGAGAGAGAGAGAGAGAGAGAGAGAGAGAGAGAGAAGTGAAATCCTTGAAATAACATAATACTGCAAACCAATGACAACTCAGCAGAAAGATTTTCAAAACCCACCAATGGAACCAGATATGCCCACTTACCCTAGCAAGAGCTTCTTCAATGGTGATCATCTTTTCCTTGACCATCATCATCAGCTGAATCCGTTCCTCATCACTCATTGTTATCTCACTTGCAACGTAACCCACATCTTCTCCTAGAGATGAGAGGCAAAGAACAGCAGGGCTGCAAACAAGGTATACCAGAACTCCAGTCTCGAACATCCTGCCATCTAGGGTTCAGGAAGCCTATAATTCAGGGTACTGTCTAACACTGTACTTAACTGGTGGAGCAACAAGGCAACTTATGAACTGCTCTTCAGGAAGTTGATACAATCCATCTTTGGGGGTAAAAAACCCCAAGAGCATACAGATGTCATGGTAAAAATAAATCCTTAATCATGATCAGAGCTTTTGTGCTGGCAAAAAACTAAAAAGGAGTTTGGAATAAGAAGAGGGGCAAAAGAGCTTAGAAAAAGACGCTACAGAGAACATGTGTCTTAAAGGGTCCTTCAGCTCAGGATTCTCTGGGTCCTGTTTTTTTGAAATATGGAGAAGAGAAAACACAGCCTGAGACACCCCACTCCCTGCCACGTTCTTGACACATTCCTGCCAGGAACCATACCAACAAAGTGACAAACACGAAGCATTGTGCATGCACTGGAAGGCACAACACATGTACACGTGGGCTGCAGCTCTTCCAAACTGGAGCACAACATCCAGCTCCAAACTATAGGGAGGCGACACAGCAGAGAACAAGAATTCCCCACCAGGGACTCCAAAGGGGCCTTTCTGGGCTTTGAGAGATAGTACAGGGGGTAAGACATTTGCCTTGCATGCCACCAACCTGGATTGACCCCCATCACACCATACTATCCTCCTGAGCACTGCCAGGAGTGATCCCTGAGCGTAGAGCAAGGGAGTGAGCTGAGAGCACTGCCAGGTGTAGATCAAAAAACCAAAGCAAACAAAAGGGTTTCTCTGCATCACCCCCAGTCTAGCTGGAATGCACAAGTCTGTGTCCCCATCTTTTCCTCTGCTGCTCTCCTTTCCCATTCATGCTGTTAATGGTCATCACTGTCACTAGAAAATTCTGCAGAAATGCCTGGATTTGTCTTTTGCATAGAGAATATGAACACAAGAAAAAAAACTTACAGGAACCCATGTCAGGGGGCAGGATCTGGCACTGGATCTCCCCCTACATTTCCCGCCCCATCTCCCTCCTGTAACGAATCAGAGCAGAGCAGAGCCATCATCCACATTTGCATCCCCAGAGGAAGGACAACTGTACACACGCCGTGGACAAAAAACCCATCGCTGCGATCCATGGTACTATCTGTGCCACCTCCCATGGGGGACACTGGGTGAGGGGCAGATGGTTGTGTTTAAAATAAATCCATGCACGCTGCCAGATAATTCATTACTCTTCCATCCCTTCCTCTGTTTTCCTCTCATTCTTCCTGAATAAAATTTTGGAAGTGGCCAACGATGTGGCCCCCAGTGTCAGAGGACATTCTGTGACTATGTGAGACCCTGGGTGGAGGGACCAGAGTGATAGCACAGCGGGGAGGACTTTTGCCTTGCACACAGCTACCGTGGGTTAGATTCTCAGCATCCTATATGGTCTCCTGAGCACCACCAGGAGTAATTCCTGAGTGCAGAACCAGGAGTAACCCTTGGGTGGGTCAGCAGCCAGGTAGATGCCCCCTAAGCACCTGAGCACCTTGGGGTGTACAGCCCACCCCCCCACACCCACAAGTAACAAGATTTGGTAAGAATTCAAGCTAGCTCTGAATAATGGCTGCCAAGCCACCTACAGGAAAAAACTGAGGATATGCAGGTCTTACTGCTGGGATGGGACTCCTGCTACAAGTTAAAATACTGAATGTGGGAGGAGAGGGGGTGGTAGGAGGGAAACTAAGGACACCGGTGCTGGGAAATGTGCACTGGTGGAGGGATGGTGCTGGAACACTGTATGTGTCCCAGCGTTCCACTGGGGTATGACTGAAATCCAATCATGAACACCTTTGCAATGGTCTATCACATGGTGATATAATTAAAACAAAACCAAAAAACTGTGAGTGTGGCGCCAAGAAGCCAGGGATGCCCTGACCAAGCTGTGGGCTCGAGTGCCCTCCTCCTTACTGTGTGTAGGATAAACGAGATACTTTCTGAACGCGGAAGGACACGAAGATTTCTGTCAAACAAAGCAAGACCCGGGCCAGCGACTCCAAATGCTCTGTGCTGTGGAGTGCATTCAGCCACGCTGGAATTTGGCGGGAGCTTTGTTTCCAAGCCCTGTCTCAATGTGGGGGCGGGGAGCATAAATTACATAACCGGGCCTCAAAGGGATGGCATATTTACTTACTATATAAATAACAACAAGACATAGGGCCAAGACAGGGGCGGAGGCAGTTTCCATGGTGTCAGACCTTCCTGCAGTGAGTCCAGGGCCCACGACCCACGACTGCCCCATCCCCAAAAAGCCACCGACAGTTCCCAGGATGGCAAAGGGCCCAGGGGGCCAAGCCGTGGGGGCTATCCCCAAAGAACACATGCTGAGTCTGAATATTCTACAGCGCAGATTTTTCTGAGAATGGGGTGACGTGGAACCCTGAAGACCTATGGAAAGGCTGACAGGCGCCCCTCGCCCTTCTGTTTGCCTTGATTTACACGTACACATCCTGGCTCTGTCTGAAAGCAGTGCCGGACTCTCACAGGAGTCTGACCTGGGCATATGTGGGGAGTAATTCTGACTGCAGTGGCCCTTTGCAGTCGGAGGGCGCTGGCTCAAAGGCCCACTGTCCCCGAGTGTTCTAGTACCTTTTGAAGTCTGTCTCATTATGCCTTTCTGGTTCTTTCGGAAGTTCTGCCAGAAATACTTATTTTTCTTCTTCCAGTCTCCTTTTCCTTTAAAAAAAGGAGTGAGGGGAAGGCACAGCAATAAATTCATTAATAACAAAAGTAGCTTCTTCCTTAAAATTCAAAGCGTGCAAAATACTTTGATTCCACAAAGAGGATTTTTTCTCTTTCACTCTATGAAAGACAAGGAAATGCCTATAAAGTTGTTTGAAAGAAATGCAAATTCCCGAGGAGCCAGAGCTGGTGCTGGGGGGTTAAGATGGAAGTAAACATCACGAAGGCCAGAGCAACACTCGCTCCGCTCTTCACTTTGATGTCTGTTTAACTAGTGTGTCTAATTCTGCCTGGCTGTGGTCTGGTTTCCACTTTGGTCTCAGCCACAATTATTCCAAGGGACCCTCCGAGGGGATTCTTCAAGGCGGTGACTTTGCTGTATTGCTAGTGTATGGACCTTAGGGTGATATGTGTCAACCCAGGTGGAATGGAGGGAACAGAACAGCTGGTATATCCTGAGCATAGATTCAATAAGCTGCTTCTGTGGATGGGAGGGGTGTGTCTGTGTGTGTGTGTGTATCTGTGTGTGTGCGCACACACCTGTGTGTGTGTCTCTGTGTGTGTGTGTGTGTAATGGCTGAATGTATAGTCAATAGGCTGCTTCTGTGGATGGGTGTGTGTATGTGTGTATCTGTGTATCTGTGTGTGTGTCTGTGTGCACATGTGTGTAATGGCTGGTATACCCTAAGCATACAGTCAACAGGCTGCTTCTGTGGATGGGATGGGTGTGTGTGTGTGTGTGTGTGTGTGTGTGCGTATGTCTGTGTGCATGTGTGTGTAATGGCTGGTATACCCTGAGTGTACAGTCAATAGGCGTGTGTGTGTGTGTGTGTGTGTGTGTGTGTGTAATGGCTGCTATACCCCTAGCGGACAGTCAGTAGGCTGCTTCTGTGGACTCTGTGTGTGTGTGTGTGTGTGTGTGTGTGTGTGTGTAAAATGGCTGCTATACCCTAGCGGACAGTCAGTAGGCTGCTTCTGTGGACTCTGTGTGTGTGTGTGTGTGTGTGTGTGTGTGTGTGTGTGTGTAATGGCTGCTATACCCTAGCGGACAGTCAGTAGGCTGCTTCTGTGGACTGTGTGTGTGTGTGTGTGTGTGTGTGTGTGTGTAATGGCTGCTATACCCTAGCAGACAGTCAGTAGGCTACTTCTGTGGAGTGTGTGTGTGTGTGTGTAATGGCTGCTATACCCTAGCAGACAGTCAGTAGGCTGCTTCTGTGGACTCTGTGTGTGTGTGTGTGTGTAATGGCTGCTATACCCTAGCAGACAGTCAGTAGGCTGCTTCTGTGGACTCTGTGTGTGTGTGTGTGTGTAATGGCTGCTATACCCTAGCAGACAGTCAGTAGGCTGCTTCTGTGGACTGTGTGTGTGTGTGTGTGTGTAATGGCTGCTATACCCTAGCGGACAGTCAGTAGGCTGCTTCTGTGGATGGGACGGGTGTGTGTGTGTCTCCAACCAGCACTGCCTGCTGATGTTTAGGCTAGCTAGGAACCACCAGCCAAATTCCCAGGGCCCCTCTCCTCCCTCCCGTGCTGCTGGGTGACTTCCAAATGGAAACCAAAGCTGCTGCATGACTGGCAGCTCTCATGCCGGACAGATTCCTTGTCATTAACAATGTGGAACAGGGCCGGGGCCAGAGAGACAGCACAGCGGGTAGGGAGCTTGCCTTGTACGAGGCCAACTGGGCTTGATCCCGGCACCACATATGGCCCCTGAGCCCCTGAGAGATCCCTGAGTGCAGAGTCAGGAGAAAACCCTGAGGACCACTGGGCGTGACCCCAAACAAACAAAACCCAGAAAGCACAGGGGGAGCTACAGCCCATGCAGAGGATCCAAGGGCCAGAGCACGTGCTTTGCACGGTTCGAGCCTCTGTCTGGTCCTTGGCACTGTGTGGTCCCTGGACATGGCTAGTGTCACATCACCCCTGGCGGTTGCTGGACTGTAGCTCCGCGGCTCAGTACATGTTTTGCATGTGTGAGGCCCTGGTTCAATCTGACACCCCTCGCTCCCAATTTTGTAAGAAATGGGAAAGGGGTGTGCAACTCAAATGAAAGGCCGGAGTAGTGTCATTCTTCTCTTGAAAGAAAATGAAGAAGGGGCCGGGCGATAGCCCAGCGGGTAGGGCGTCTGACTTGCCGTGGCCGGCCTCTGCCAGCCTGGGTTCAATCCCGGCATCCCATATGGTCCCCGAGCACCGCCAGGAGTAATTCCTGAGTGCAGAGCCAGGAGAAACCCCTGAGCATTGCGGGTGTGACCCAAAAAGCAAAAAAAAAAGGAAAGAAAATAAAATGAAGGCACGGCAATCCCCGTGGGGACATGGGGTCCTTTACTGCCAGCCGGTGGCCACTGGGCTGGCCGCTGGAAACCAGACACAGCAGAGAGCAGAAAGCGGCTCCTGCCTACATCAAAACCAGGCGCCAGAGCACAAGTACAGCAAGAGCTGCACCTGCCTTGCATGCTCCTGACCCGAGTTGGACCGGGCAACATCTGGTCCTCCGAACCCACCAGGTGGGATTCCGGGAGCACCAGGAGTAACTCTGAGCACTGAGGAAGCGGCCCCAAAGAAAACACAACAAATGTGCTGTCTAGATGGTGTACAGGGCAGTGCCACGAGGCAGATGGCGGCACTGTGTGTGGCGGACCCGGGCTACAGAGGGCATCATGTGTCCAAGAGAAGGCCCTGGCAGAGCTCTGGTCATGGGCAGAGCTCTGGGGGCCAAACCAACATGAGCGGGCCCAGGCTGCCTCTGCCTGGGCTCCAGGGCTCCAGGGGAGTCCACACAAGGTGCCATGGGAGACACATGCGTGCCACCAAAGCAGGAGCTGCGTGGCTCATGCCACCTTCCCCTTGGGCACATTAAGAAGAGCTGGTGTGTCTGGAAGCTACATTCCTTGTCCTCCCTGAAAGGAGGCAACTAACGAGGTGTTAGTTGCCAAGGATTATATCCAAGCACATTAAACACAAGGATTATATCCAAGCACATTAAACACAAGAGCTCATCTCAGTCATGAATGGGTGATTTTTTTTTCTTTTTGGGTCACCCCGGCAACGCCCAGGGGGTTAATCCTGGCTCTTCGCTCAGGAATTACTCCTGGAGGTGCTCAGGGGACCATATGGGATGTCAGGGGATCAACCGGGTTGGCTGCATGCAAGGCAAATGCCCTATTCCCTGTGCTATCACTCCAGCCCCGTGAATGGGTGATCTTGTGCACCCATTTGGTGGGTAAGTAAACCAAGGCTCCAAGGGACCATGACTTATCCAAGGTCACTCCTATCCAGTGGGTAGGGACAGGCTCAGACCCACATCATTTCTGATCCTATTTATCACAGCTCGATGAGCAGCTTGTGACCAAGAATCAGGCTCTATCAAGGAATTATAAAATATAGAATATCTGAATCATGCATAATCATTGATCCCAGGGTTCCAAAGAATTTACTAAGACTCAAAGATACTCTTTGGTTTTGATTTTTGGTCCACACGCAGCTGTGCTCAGAGTTTACTCCTGGCTCTGTGCTCAGGGATCACTTGCTGAGCTCTGGTCATGGGCAGAGCTCTGGGGATGAAACCAACATGAGCGGGCCCAGGCTATTGGTAGGCTTGGAGGACCATATGGGTGCCAGGTCCAAAATAGGTCTGCCGTGTGCAGGACAAGCATCTTACTTTGCAAGTACTATTGCTCCAGCCCCGCAAAGATATGTGGAGGCCATTACTTCTTTCTGACGTGGAGACAAAACTGAAAATACCTGTCCAGCCCAACAGTGGTGGGTTTGGGATTACTGAATATTTGTAAGAAATTAACATGAAGATTTTTGTTAAAATATTGAGTAAAGCCCAATATGTTTAGTAAGTTCAATAAGTGAAAGCAATAACACTGATAGTCCAAGTCACATGTAACAGCCCAGTAAAAAGGTCATGACTATCAATATCCTTCTGAGATAGATGTTGTAATGAGCAATGTAATTACTGCCTGCTAAGGGAGCAGGCATGGGGATGGGGTGGCGGGGAAATGAGGGTCTTTGGTGGCGGTAAGGGCACATTGGTGGAGGAACTGGTGTTGGATTGTTGAATACTTGAGGTAATTGTATTATTTATGAACAACTTTGTAAATCAGTGTTTAAATAAAGTTGTTTAAAAAAAAAAGCCCAGCCAAGAGATTGGACAATTTCACTGTGGTACATTCAAAAATATGCATGTGGCATGTTATGAGACTCTTAAAATTCTCAGTGTAAAGAGCATTGAATCATGTAGCTGAAGTGTGTCATAATATATGTGGTGGAATGGGGCCGGGCGATAGCCCAGAGGGTAGGGCGTTTGCCTTGCGCGGCCGGCCTGTGCCGCCCGAGTTTGATCCCCGGCATCCCATATGGTCCCCTGAGTGCAGAGCCAGGAGAAACCCCTGAGCACTGCCGGGTGTGACCCCCAAAAAGCAAAAAAAAAAAAGAAAAAAAAATATATGTGGTGGAAAATTAGATAACATGTCCTGAGGCCTAGGGTGCGGCTAAACTAGCAGCAGATATGTGAGGTACCAGGTTCAATCCTCAGCACCGCCTGGTCTCTAGACATTGCCTGGGATAGCCCAGAAGCCCGCCCCCTCCAGCACCTCTGGGTGTGACCTGAATATAAAAAACAAAACACACAAAATGATATGCCCAGTATGACCCAAATTAAAGGTGTTTTTAAACACCCATAATTTGAATATAAATATAGAAAGCAAAGATATACGCCAACAATTTTAACAGCATTTAGTTCCAGGTGAAAGGATTCTCCATGCCAATGGGTCTCACAGTCACATGTGTTCAATGAGGTATAAAAAGGCACCAGAGCGATGAAATAGCCAGGCCAGGAGCCGGTCCTCACCTACAGAGCCGTCCTCCGAGTTCGACTTGTGAAGAGCGTTCCTGGAAAACAATAAACACGGGTCTGGTTACCAGGGCAGGTGGCCAGCACCCATCTGCGAACCGATGAGCCCCACACTGGACTGTCCCACCCACTCCACAGGGCAGAGACACCATGGCGGGGTCCAAGCTACTGGCCCCTTTCTGCCACCTGCTGCCATTCAGCTCACTCAATCAGAGGCCATTTGTCATCCCAGAGGAAGACAGACCCCAAATACCCCCTCCCCACCTCCAGAGAAAGGCCCACCATGTCTGCCAACCGTGAGCCACGTGGGCTCAGTCACCAGGAATAGGAAAGAGAAGGCAAATGATGATGGAGATAGAGGTCCAGAGGCTGGAGAGATGGAAAGGGCTTAAAGCACAGGCTCTGTATGTGGCTGGCACCAGTTCGATCCCTAGCACGGCATGGTCTCCTGAACACATCTGGGTACAGCCTGAGCAGCTCACATCCTCCAGCCCCACACTGAACTGCCAGCCTGCTTGTCTGAATCACCAGGAAGGACCCCATGAACTCCCCATCCCCTCCCCTGAAAAATATAAAATTAACCCAGCAGTGCACGTGCTCAGGCCAGCAGAGAGCAAATATCAGCATGGGAGACCCAGGGGCAGAGAGAGAGTCTGGAGCTGGTGCCCCCAACAGACACCAACAGTCAAGCAGCTCCGCCTGCAGAGCACCTGCTGCCTCTGTTATCCTGCACTTCCAGGGTTCGGGGCCGGGGCCCAGGAGAGGGTTCAGTACTGAGGGGAGCAGGTCTGGCTTGCACAAGGACTCGAGTTGGATCCCTGATACCACACAAAGCCGTGCACTGGTGGGCTTGCCCTGGTGGCAGCGGCATTGCCAGGCCTGAGTCACGCCACAATGCTGGGTCCAAGCGCTGGCCACTGACCTGGTTAGCCAAGTAGCTTTGGGAATGGTCCCCTGGGTCCCCTAAGGCTGCTTAGGAGGTACCCCATATACACATACGAATAAATGTCATAAGTGACTTTTTTTTTAAGACTGGGGGTTGGGAGAGAGAGAGAGAGAGAGAGAGAGAGAGAAAAAGAGCAGAGGCTAAGATGCTTGCCTTGCATGCAAGTGACCCCAGTTCAATCCCCACACTACATACAGCTGACCCCTGACCTTCCAACACACACCCACACTCCCTATCAGAATAAAATGTATGTAAAGTTCCTGTAGCCCTAATCTTGACAAATTCAAGGGCTCATTTCTGCTTCTCTCGCCCATTTTTCACTCTCTCTGACAAACGGGAATGCCTGATAGGATAAGAAGAAAAGGAAAGGGGCCAGAGAGATAGGGGCAGAGCTCCGTGCCCGCCAACCCACATGGCCCCCCAGCACCGCCAGGAGAGATCTCTGAGTGGAAGGTCAGGAGTTAGTCCTGAATACCGGAGGATGTGACCTTAAAACCAAAACTCTTCCCCTCAAAAAGAAAAAGAGCCAAAATTCAAACAGAAAAGTATAATTGCATTCTTACGTAGTTATTACAAAGAATTTTACGTCCCCTATGAAAAGTTGATTTACAAATTTTTCGTTTTTAATCAACCAGATGCCATTGGGCTACATTGGCACGTGATAGGGTCCAATGGAAATGTTACTGGCGCCCGCTCGAGCAAATCGATGAATAACGGGGTTCAAGTGATCGAGTGAAATGATCTGTTTTTAAAAAAATCTACTTTCGGGGCGGAGCGATAGCCCAGCGGGTAGGGCATTTGCCTTGCACGCGACCAGCCCATGCCGGCCCTGGTTCGATCCCCAGCATCCCATATGGTCCCCCGAGCACTGCCAGGAGTAATTCCTGAGTGCAGATCCAGGAGTAACCCCTGAGCATTGCCGGGTGTGACCCAGAAAGCAAAAAAAACAACAACAACAAAAACAAAAAAAACCTACTTCATGGTGATAATAAAAATAAATAAAATATAGCAGTCATTAAGTAAAAAATATTAAATTTAAGTCTACTTTCTTTGCATTTGCATAAAACAATTTTGAGAAATAATCCTTTGGGGGGTTTTGTTGTTTACTGGTTGATCCGTTGATCCTTTCTTGCATTCTCCCAGCTCGCCAGCAGATGGCGCTATAGTCTCTTTATTCATTGTGTTAGGACAAGTGGCAACTTTTTTAAAAAAAATAAGATTTCACAGGTTCACAATTTACATATTGGCCAAAGAGCAGCAAGCCAATGCATTTCATAAGCACAAGTCTCCCCAACTCATAAACTTGCAAATGGGGTTGGGGGGGAGCAACATGGAAGTTTAATTTGGATATCTTAAATGGTCCTTGCAAACAGACACGGGCAGGGCAGCCTCGAGAAACGCCAAATCCTTCCTTGATCATGAAAGTCATCCAGCAGGAGTGAAAATCAGGATGTACCCAAATTCCCAGTGGAGTGGCAGCAGTGGAAGGATCATCTATTTATGCCCTGGCGAGGAAATGAATGCTTGGGGTCAGCTCCAAGAATCATGTCCACGGTTGATCCTAGCAAGCCTGAGAGGGGGCGACCGAACACAGCTTTCCCGACCCTTCCTAGGGTCAGTGGGTAGAAAGGATGGGAAACCCATCGCGACACTGGACAGCCAGGAAGCCAGAATAAACATGTTGCAATTAGGTATTTAATAATGATCAAACACTGCATGTGTCTGAACTCGATGTACTGAGGGGTTTTATTCATTGGGAAACTACCACTGTGGGTGGGTGGGTGGGGGTGGGTCTCGTGAGACCTGGGTTTGAGTCTCTCTCTCTCTCTCTCTCTCTCTCTCTTTTTCCTCCCTCCCTCCATCTCCAACTACTTCATTGCAAGCACTTTTCCTAGATTCCAAAACTATTTTAGTTTTCCCTGATCACGAAATTTACCACCAGGAGTAAGTCCTGAGCACCACAGGTCATGACCCCAAAATTAAAGCAGAAAAAAATAGAAAATTGTGGGGCCAGAGCAGGTAGGGCTCTTGCCTTGCATGCAGTTGACTCAGTTTGATCGGTGGCATCCCACATGGTCCCCGGACACTGCCAGGAGTAATTCCTGAGTCTATGTAAGCACCTCCAGGTGTGAGCCCAAAACAAACAATTGTACACACTGACATTGGGTATGTGATTTGCTCCAGTTAAGCCACACTCAAGTACAAGATACAGCTGGCATTCACTGGCATCCACGAGAAACAGCACCTCCCAAACTTAACCAATTCCTCCTGCTTATGTCAGTCTCCAGCAAATTCTTTGGCAAACGACTCTCTCCATTCCTTAAACAGTATTCAGCTCCTGTCATGAGCCTGATGCCCTCTGGGACCTTCGGAACACAGTGTAATCCAGGCAGGAACCAAGCCTTGCTCCCTCTGTGAAGGTTGGGAAAAGAGACGTGAAGGAGTGCAGAGAGAGAACACAGCCTGGGGGCACTTGCCTTGCATGCCACAGACGGGGTTCAATCCCTGACACCTGACATTGATCCTCTGAGCCCAAGAGTGATCCCTGAGCATAAAGCCTGGGGTAAGCCCTGAGCACAGAGGGGGGTGGCCCAAAAACAAATGAGCAAACACAAAGAGTTGGGGGGAGAATCAGATGTGGGAGCAGTGTGCCCAAGCCTGAGGAAGTGGCCTGGCAAGATCGCCCCCTGCAGGTCATACTTGGTAGGGCAGAGCAGAGAAGGCCAGTGAGAGCTGCCCAGCAGAGGAGCAATAAGGGAATCCAGGGTTCAGGAGAGTTGGTGAGGATTCGACTTAAGGGTCACTTGCCCCCTAAAGCTGGGAGCCTAATTGAGCCTAATGAAGCTAATGAGGGCTGAGCTCTGCGCAACTGAAGTTTCAGGGCTGTGAGGACAGGGTGACGTGGATCAGGGGTTAAAGAGCAGAGATGAGGGGAAGAAGGTAAATCAGGGGAACACACTTAGGACTTCTCCCTGGAATGACACTAACAGGCTTGGAGACTTAGTGAGCATTGGACACAGCAGGTGAGAACTCCAGAACTGCTTAACTCCCTAGCCGCTCTGTGCTCAGGGGCCGCTCTGTGCTCAGGGACAGCTCTGCCCTGAGTAAGGCTTGCGTAGGCGGGTTGAGCATCTGTTTACCTTGCACAAGGCCAACCCAGGTTCAATCCTCAACATCCCATATGGTCCCCCGAGCACCACCAGGAGTAATCCCTGAGTACGGAGGCAGGAATAAATCCTGAACATAGCTGGGTAGGACCCAAAAAACAAGGGAGAAAAAAAAGGAGGAGAATCCATCCAGCTATGCAGATCTCTACCTTTTTAAAACACTATGGTGGGCTTCTGGCACACAAACAGGATGAGGAGCCCGGCCGGAAGTGCCACCTTGCCAGGTATAAGTTAGAAAGTCCCTTGCAGCCAGCTCCCACCTCCAATGCCGGGTCCATTTCCCCCAGATGATTTCTCAAGTCCATGTCAGGAACCCACAAAAGGTCCCGGCTCTGTAAATGATGGGAACAAGCTCAGAGCGTGTCAAGAGGGAGCAGGTTTTTGGCACCACACTGGAACCTGGTGTCTGGACTCACGAGAACTGGGTGTAGAGTCACGTTGTGCAGGATTTGGCTACAGGGTGACTGTGGGATCTCGCCTGCTCCTCAGAAGCAACAAGCCCAATAGTTCAGCCCAGGCTCATTTTTCTTCTCATGTCTATTTATACATAAACAGTCTTAGGTACCTCCAGGCAAAGACAACTCTATCTCCTTGTTACACACTCGGCCTGGCACTTCAGAAACACGTAATGAATACCTTCAGGCACAAAGGAATTCCTAATGTGGAGCCACTTTTCCTTTTGATGGGCTGTCCAGAAACATCAATAGAACCCAAGCAACAAAGAAAACACAATCAAACCTGCTAGAACTAATTTCTACAAAGAGGAGCATGCGTTAACGTGTATTGGAAAGTTCAGCTACCCAATGGGATGCTGGATGCTGAAGCTACCCGATACCCTGGAAATGCATTTCTTGATCAGGATTTTTCCCCCTACTGAATTGGATCTGGGGATCCATCTGGGATTTGTGTTTTATTTCCCTTTGGCGGGGTTGAGGGTTGGGGATTGGAGCTGCAGGGTGCTTCACACAACAGTGCTCAGGGGCTGTTCCTGGCTCTGCACTCAGCAGTGACCCCTGGCGGTGCTCAGGGGACCATGTGCGGTGCCAGGGACAGGCACTGGGGCTAGCAGTCACTAGTCAAGTCAGCATTTCCCCCTTTATTTATTTTTTTAGCATACCAACGTGAGATATACAATTACAAAGATGTTCATGTTTGGGTTTCAGTCATACAGTGTTCCAGCACCATCCCTCCACCAGTGCCCATTTCCCACCACCAGTGTCCCCTGATTCCCTCCCCTCCCCTGCCTCTATTGCAGGCACTTTGCCCTCTCTTCTCTCTCTCTCTCTCGTCCTTCTCTTACACATTGTGACTTGCAATACATACACCTAAAGGTTATCATGTATATCCCTTTGCCTACATTCAATGCTCAGTTCTAGGTTGGTATTATCATTTTCAACAATTGTTATCACATTGTTCCCTTCTCTGTCTTACCTAACCTCTGACTCCCTCACACTTGTGGTAGATTCCACCCACTGAAAGGCCTCATGATTCATGTTTTGCCTGTCCCTGGATATTGGTATCACTTGTCTTCATTTGTTCATGGATTTGCTTGAGCGGCACCAGTAACATCTCCATATGTCCTGTTGTGTGCTAGTATAGCCCAAGGGCATCTGCTTTCGCCATTAACACGAAGAGCCTCAAACCATTCCTTCAGGTCATGGGAATGAGGTCTATAATTGTTACTGGTTTTTGGCATATCAAATACGTCATGGGAAGCTTGCCAGGCTCTGCCATGCAGGTGGTACACTCTCAGTAGTAGGCTCTCATCTCTTGCATTTACTGATGAACCACAACGGGAGAGATCGGCTTTTCTCTTGGGTGGAGCTCTGACAAGCTGTGGAGTCTAGACGTTGAAAATGGCGGCCCTCATGGCGTAGGGGGTTCCTCTGGCTTCTTGTGAGGCTCTATTGGGGTGGCAGGCCAGAACTAGAACTTGCCTTCCCTCCTGGGCACCTCATGATCAGCTGAGCACAGGGAAAGCTGGTAGCAGCTCTGCCCCATGTGTCTGAGCCTCTGGATCAGGCTTACCTGGGCTTGGAATAGTCTTCGCTGTAGGGTGGGACTCTGACGAGAAGGGTTTGAGATCAGCTTTTCTCTTAGGGGAGCTCTGACAAGTTGTGGAGTCCAGATTTTGAAAATGGTGGCCCCTCAGGGTGTGGGGGTTCCTCTGGTTTCTTCCGAGGCTCTATTGGGATGGCAGGCCAGGGCTAGAATTCGCCTTCTCTCCAGAGCACCTCATGATCAGCTGAGCACAGGGAGAGCTAGTTGCAGCTCTGCCCCATGTGTCTGATACCCAATGTTGGTATCATGCTTTTTTTTCATATCCTGCATATAAATGCAGTCATTCTATCTGTCCTTTTCCTTCTGACTAATTTTATTCAGCACGATCCTCTCCGTGTCCATCCATTTATAGGTAAATTTCATAACGTCGTTTTTCCTAACAGCTGCATAGTACTCCATTGTGTAGATGTACTAAACACTTCTTTATCTAGTCGTCTGTTCTTGGGTATGCTGGTTGTTTCCAGATTCTGGCTATTGTGAATAGTACTGCTATGAACATAAAAGTGCAGATGGTATTTCTCATTTTTGGCTTTCCAGGGTATATTCCCAGGAATGGTATGGCTGGGTCAAATGGGTGCTCAATTTCTAGTGTTTGGAGGAATGTTCATATATATTGTTTTCCCAAAAGGCTGGACCAGTCAACTTTCTCACCAACAATGGATGAGAGTTCCTTTCTCCCGCATCCACGCCAGCACTTGTTGTTCTTGCTCTTTTGGATGTGTGCCAGACTCTATGAGCACCTCCCCTTTATTATCTCCTTGGCTCCTTCACTAGGGACCTTTCCTGCATCATCAGGGCTATCCCAGCAGTCCTGAATCCAGAGCCATCATATACCCAGTGGGGGAAAAAAAGAAAGAAAAACCCTGGGCTTTACTGGAGTTGAGGATTAATGGAGCAATTCCTGAGTGCAGAGCCAGTAGTAATCCCTGAGCATCACCAGGTGTGACCCCAAAAGCCAACACCATGAACATGAGCACATGCATGTCATTAAGGACACATCAGTGTAGGCTAAGCACCAACCCAACTACAAGGATGCCCACGGCTCTCTTCCTTGCACCAGCCTCTTCCTCTGGAGTCAAGTTTCTTGGTTCTTCTTAGAACCACAGTCAGCAGCGTGTCGGCATGGAAGGGGTTGGTTCCTTGTCCCTCTGGGGCGCCCCACCAGTTCTCTCGGCCATTGCCAGTCTCACCGTCTGTAGAATCTGAAAATCCTTGACAAAGGTGCATTGAAAGAGAGGTTTGTCCTTCCTGAGCCAGTGGGTAGCTTGTATGGAAAGTGAATGATGTGGGTCGCTGGCAGAAGTGTAAGAGTTTCAGGCCTGAGAAGCAGCCAAATGCCATCTACACACAATGGAGGCCTCGGCCTGGTTGGGTCAGGAGTTCCACTGGGCTCAGGTCTATGCAAGTACAGAAGCTGAACTGGCCAGGCCTGTGGCACGGGAGTGCGGCTGGGAGCAACCAATCTGGGTCAGCCACAGTCATAGTTCCGGGGTTTCGGGCGTTTGGCCCTCCTCTCTCCACCTCAGCCACACTCTTCTCCCTTCATGGGCTCAGGACTCTGAACAGCCCTTTCTACTTTTGTTTTGGGTTGATTTCTTTTCCCTTTGGGGTGTGTGTGTTTGTGTGTGTGCGTGCGTATATGTGTGTGTGCTGGTTTCTTTATACCACATTGGTTGTGCTCAGGGCTTACTCCCGGTGGTACTTCAGGGACCATCTGGGATATTGGGGATCAACAGGGTCAGCTGCATGCAAGGTGAGTATCTTACCCCCAGCATTATCTCTTCACTCTTGAGCTGTCTCTGCTGTTGAAAAAAAAAAGCTTTTCTGCAGGGCCCGAGCTTTGGGATTGAAAGTACCAAAGAAAGTAGCAGCAAAAGGGGTATAGAGTGATAATATAGTGGGTAGGGTGTTTGCTTTGCTCACTGAGGACCCAGTTTGATCCCAGGCACCCCATAGAGTCCACAGAGTTCACTAGGAGTGATGCTTAAGAGCAGTTAGGAATAAGCTCTGAGCTGTTGGGTGTGACCCAAACACACATGAGAGAGAGAGAGAGAGAGAGAGAGAGAGAGAGAGAGAGAGAGCGAAAAAGAAAGGAGAGAGGAGAGAGACAGAGAGAGAGAGAGAGATCTAAAGGTACAGCACATAGGACTTGGAAAGGCCGAAGGCGGTGTGGTTTGCATGCTGGAGCCCCAGCTTCCATCCCTGGCACCACACAGTTCTAAGCCCACCACCAGGTGAGCACCCCAACCCCCAGACGGAAAACAGGAAAAGTCTTCTCTGTCTAGTTTAGGTGCGCTGGTTAAAAAACAATCGTCTTTTCATTTTACTGCTGCGATGTGAATACTGAATGTCATTAAGGCTTTTCTAGCACAAGATTGACTCTATTACTGTCAAAAGCAAAATAAAAATACAACCAGATTTCTGCACATAGCTGTTCGCACGAAAGCTAGTTTTACAAAATGAGAGGGAGACATTTTTTTAAGTAGCTTTGCTGACTTTTTTTCCAGGGCTGCAGTTCTTAAACGGCGCACAATCGTCCTCCCTGTCCCCGCTTGCCCAGGAGCGAGGGCGGCGGACAAGAGCGGCCCACACAGAGCCTCCAGGTGCATGACCCACGCCTGGGCCAAGGATCCCGGCACCCCAAATGCTCTGAGGTGCATGCCGGAGGGGGTGGGGCATGGAATCCGAAGCGGCTGGCTCGGCAGGAAAACCAGCCTTTGGTCATCCCAGGTCCATTCTGCGGGACCATGCCCCGGGGAGACGAGGCTGGGCGGGACCCTGTGGCAGAGACAGGAGGGAAGAGGGGGATGAGAGGAAAAGAGGCTCCATTCAATTATCTCCGGGCTGGTTGCCATGGCCACGGCTCCCGGAAGCGGGTCAGAACTTTCTCATTGGAGACAAACAGCGGCCCCCATTCACGCTGCCCAGGGCAGGCTGGCGGGCAGCGGGGACACTGGGAGGGCCGGTGGCTGCATCTCCGCTGCCAGCTGCTGTGGGAGCAGGGTGCATGTGCACACTCCCGCAGCAGGGAGGAGTGTGAACGCAGAGGTGCTCGGAGGGGATAACCAGCCCCAATCCGAGTCAGGGATGTGGGGGGACTCCCTTAAGGCCTTCCTTTCAGTCAGTCCGATTCTTGAAAACACAGCAGGTTAGGATGCTGGGTACCCCCACCCCTTTGCAGGAGCTAAGTGGAGCATGTTAGTGGGGTGAAGACCATGAAAACTGGATGGGGGCACTGGGGGTAGTGAGGAGCCATAGAGCAGAGGGTAAGGCACTTGCCTTTCAACAGTCCACCTGGGTTAGATTCTCAGCATCCCACAGTGTCCCCTGGGCCCTCCAGGAGTGATCCCTGAGTGCAGGGCCAGGAGTAAGCCCTGAGCACGGCCAAGTGTGGATCCAAAATCAGACAATAATAAAAAATAAAATTGAGGGGGCTGGAGTGATAGGACAGCGGGGTACTGTGTTTGGGTTGCAAGTGGCTGACCCAGGATCGATCCTCACCATTCCATAGGGTTCCCCAGGTCCACCAGGGTGATCCTGAGCACAGAGCCCATAGTAACCTTTTCATTTTACTGCTGCGATGTGGATTTGCATGGTTCCCAAACCATAAAATATTAAAACATTTAATAATAGGGACAGTGAGATGGTTCTGCTGCCGAGCGTGTGTCGTCACTCTCCCCATAGAGCCACTGAGAGCGAGTCAATCGCGGAGACCATGACGGCCTTCACCTAGAACCCACTGGACAAGGACTCCTCCCAAGATTGCAAAGGAGTCACCCTGAAAGTCATCTCTGGTCCAGAACAGAAGCATCTGACGTGGTGTGGCAGCTCCAAAACACACTGACAGGGGTGTTTGCTCCTTGTCCATCCACTGGACCCCACAAACTCAGCGAGTGTCTTCCACTCATCACTTTCCTGAGCAACAGGCTGAAGTACGCTTAACAGGAACCGAGGTGAAGATCAGCATACAGAGTTTCATGAAAAGAGATGGCAAAGTCCACCCTGATGTAACCTACTCTGCAGGCTTTATGGACGTCATCAGCATGGATAAAACCAGAGAGAATTTCCATCTGGTCTATGACACCAAGGGACGCTTTGCTGTGCATCGCATCACACGTCAGGAGGCCAAGTACAAGTTATGCCAAGTGAGAAATATCTTTGTGGGCATTGAAGGAACCCGTCACTGGGTGACACACAATGCTCCCACCATGTATTATCCCGACCCCTCACCAAGGTGAACGACACCATTCGGGTTGATCTGGAGACTGGCAAGATGACTGATTTCATCTAGTTTGACTCTAGAAACCTGTGCATGGTGACCGGCGGTGCTAACCTGAGAACTGGTGTGATCACCAACAGGGAGAGACATCCCACTTCTTTGGATGTTGTCCATGTGAAAGATGCCACTGGCAATAGCTTTGCCAGACGCCTCTCCAATATTTTCGTGATTGGCAAAGGCAACAAACCATGGATTTCTCTCCCCTGAGGAAAAGGAATCCGCCTCACCACTGCTGAAGAGAGAGACAAAAGACTGGCTGCCAAACAGAGCAGTGGCTAAATGTTTTCTAAGTGATATGTTGATGGTTCAAAGGGTTTTGTGACTTAAAGTTAATACTGTTAAAAAAAAAAGTAGAAAAAAATAAAAATAGGGGCTGGAGCAACAGCACAGCAGGTAGGGCATTTGGCTTGCTTGTGGCCAATCTGGTTCAATCCCTGGCATCCCATATGGTTCCCTGAGCGCCACCAGAACTAATTCCTGAGTAAAGAGCCAGGAGTAACCCTGAGTATCACTGGCTGTGACCCAAAAAGAAAATTAAAAAATTGGAAATGGTCACACTGCAATAGAACTGAGTGCTGAAAGTAGGTGAAGGGATACACATGATAACCCAAGTTCTGTATTGCAAACCACAATGGAGAGAAAGAGGTAGAGAGACACACAGAGAGACAGAGACAGAGAAAGAGAGAGAGGGAGAGAAAAAGAGAGAGAGAGAGAGAGAGAGAGAGAGAGAGAGAGAGAGAGAGGCAGGTTTGGTGGGAGGGAAACTGCAGATACTGGTGGTGGGAAATGTGCGCTGGTGGAGGGATGGGTGCTGGAACACTGTGTAACTGAACTCCAATCATGAACAGCTTTGTAATGGTCTTACTGCAAAGTGATTCGATTAAAAATCAAATCAAAACAAAAACCTGTCTATAAAGGCTGGGGGCTCAGCAGTGCTAGGCCACTTGCCTTGCATGTATGAGTTCTGGATTCAATCCCTGGCACCTGAAAACAAATCATACAGCAAGGGGTCAGACAGGTCGGGAGAGCACTTGCCTTGCATGTGGCTGCTACCCTGGTTTGAGTTTGTGTGATTGATTCCCTGAACACTAGCAGGGCCACTGCTGAGCAGAGTCAAGAACAGCCCTGGGACACCTCTGGGGGTGACCCTCAAGGCCCGACCAACAAAGTGTGTGTGTGTTCCTGTCCAACCCACAATATCTCTGGCTCATTACAGTAGGTGGGAGCTCATGGAAACGGAATGAGACCCCAAGAAATGGGAAACCAAGTCCTCATCCTGTTTTCCACCTGGGATTCCCCGACCCAACACCCCCAAATCCAAAGCCAGCAGAATCTCAGGTGGGGGTCAGGGTGCACGCAAGACCCAGTGAGATCCCCACCACCTGGCCTGATGTGACCCCTGAGGTTGACCCAGGATTCCCTAGAACTGCAGGCCTGAGCAGCCACAGCCTTGGACCCTCAAGAACCACAGCCCAGCTGGCCGAGAAGCCCTGGGAGCAGCTCTGGGCGCCGAGTCTCACGACCCTCGAGACTTGAGAGTGCCTGAGACTTGGGAGTCTTGCACCCCTGCCCATCTGGATTTTTTTTTTTTTTTTTGGGGGTCACACTGGCAATGCTCAGGGGTTTCTCCTAGCTCTAACTCAGGAATTACTCCTGGCAGTGTTCGGGGACCATATGGGATGCCGGGGATCGAACCCAGGCCGGCACAGACCGGCCGCGTGGAAGGCAAATGCCCTACCCGCTGGACTATCGCCTCCGCCCCCCGCCCATATAGATTTTTAAAGAATAATAAAGGTAGGGCCAGAGTGATAATACAGCAGGGAGAATGCTTACTGTGCACTCGGCTGACCTGGGTTTGATCCCGGCATTCCATGTGGTCCCCCAAGCCCACCAGCAGGGATTCCTGAGTGCAGAGCCAGAAGTAAATCCTGAGCACTGCCAGGTGTAGCCATTTCCCAAATAAACAAAATAATAATAACAAAGGCAAATAGGTTTCAGAAGTCTGGGGTCTCCCAGGACCATACACCCAAGGTCGCCTCTGGGTCACTCAGGCCTCCAGGAGCACAAGCCCAGGGGAGGTGTAAATGCTCTTACACCTCTGCGGTCCCTGGGGTCGCCCTCGAAATCTGCCTGGACACCTGCAGTCAGTCACTCTTCCAAGGTTGACCCCGCTGGCCACACTGTGTATCTATGTGTCCTCCACAGAGTGTGGGATTCAGCCCTTCCCCAGAGCCACAGGCCCACGCTGCCTCTGCTCCTGGATCAGTGCAGGAACGTGGCCCTGTCGTGGCTGCTCCAGTCAACATGTGGCCCTGGACCTCGTGGATCCTGCAGATGCCCACACTGGGTCCATGGCAGGAGGCAGGGGAGCAGGACAGGGGGCCTTGGAGGTGATATGTGTCCTTGCCCCTGACCCCTCGTCTGTTTTTTCCTCCAGGACCAGCCATAGTGACTTCAAGTCACATGCTTCAACTTCGCAGGATGAGTTCCATCAGGCGCTCACGTGGGACGTATCACATGAGCTCAGTGTCTACTCTCCAAGGAACCTGGACTGGTCCTCCAGGCCTGTGACCGACACCACCACTCCCGTCCCCAGGGTGCTGGCCATACTTCCTTCCTGCCCCTCACCTCCTGCACTGTCCACCTACTATAGCCCTCCTCAGGTCAGGCCTTCCTGGGTTCAGGGTGGAGGGCATTCTCCCTCAATAACAGGATCCAAATCATCCTTTCAGCACCCTGCAGATTTGTCCACTGAGCAGAAACGGGAAATGAGCCTGTGAAATCCCATCCGGCCGCTCACCCATCTTCCCCAAGCACCTCGGGCCTGGCAGGGCCCTGCGGAGGAAATGAGTTAGCAAGGCCAGCCGGGCGGGTACACAGATAGGGGCTGCGCCCACCTCTGCCACCTCAGTCATTCCTCTTCCTGAAACAGTCTCCACTCACCATGCGCAGTGCTATCTTTTGTTTGTTTGCTTTTCTGGGTCACACCTGGTGATGCTCAGGTGAATACTCTGGCTCTGCTCTCCGGGAATTACTCCTGGCTGTGCGTGGGAACCATAACCAATGCCAGGGATGGATGTGTAAATGAACCGGGTCAGCTGCTGTGAAAAGCTAGCGCCCTCCATGCTGTACTATTGTTCGGGCCCAGATATTATTATGTGTGAACACTTATGGGGATCTAAACGGGAGGGATCAGATAGTACAGGAGGTAAGGCACTTAGCTTGCGTGGGGCTCACCCTGCACCAATCCCTGGTATAGATAGCACAGGGCCCACCAGGCACCAGCAGGAGTGATCCCTGAGCACTGTATCACTGTCTCCCCGTTCATCATCGATTTGCTCAAGTGGGCACCAGTAACATCTCCATATGACCTGTGTCTCACGCAAGTAGAGCCCAAGGGCACCTGTTTGCTCCAGGAACATAAAGAGCCCCAAACCATTCCATCAGGTCATGGGAATGAGGTCTATAATTGTTTCTGGTATCTGGCATATCAAATACAACACGGGTAGCTTGCCAGGCTCTGCCGTGCGGGTAGCATCCCTGAGCACAAAGCTAGAAATAAGCCCTGGACACTGTCCTACAGGATCCACTCTCAGTCCCCAAAAGCTAGAAAGCTGAGGTAGGAGCCCTCCCCCTTTCCCTATGGACGTCCTGATCCTCAACGTCCTCCAGGACCAGGGTCCAGCCCTCCTCTCCTGCAGGGGCAACAAGGTGCAGCAATCCTGGGACATAGTAGAGTCCTCCTGGTATCACGCAGACTATCCACTGGGGCGCAGTCATGTGGACACAAGCCATGCTGGTCAGCTGGAGGCATCCTCTGCAGGCAGGCGGCATTCGGGACACCCATGTGGCCATGGGGAACAGCTGAGCTGCAGAATCCTGCACAGCTGTGCCCACCCCAACCCCAGCCTATGGAATGCAGGGCTCCTCAACTATGCCGTGCGATGGATCACACACATGTGCGGACGGCACACACGCCCATTTGCATGCCTTAGACAGGCATTGGGAGGCATGGCAAAGGCAGGTCTGGGCTATGTGGCCCCGGACAAGCTCTGCGTGTATTATATCAAGAGAGACCCAGGGGGAAAACTGCTTAGTCTATGGCCTTGCTGATGTGAGGGGGCCAGAGGAAGAAAGGCAGCAAGAGCAGCTGGAAGGTTGGCACTGCCAAGGGCTCCCCCAGAGCCACTCTCAAATGTGCATCCACGGGACATTTTATCCCCCAGTGACTGGAGGCTCAGAGACATCCAAACCCACAATCAGCAGCATCGGCATCACTGTTGCACCCTGGGTTTTACCACTTTTTCCCCAGTCCAAAATAATCCGTTTACAACCCACATTGGCTCCAAGTGGCATCAAATCTGTGATGACGCAGTGACATATGGGAAATTCGGGCTCAAGGTTCTGTTCCACATCAAGATCAACAACAACTGGTGTAACAATCGCAGCCATCTTCAAGGTCTGGACTCCACAGTTCATCACGGCCCTACCAAGAAATTAGCCGGTTCCAAGCCTAGAGATGCACGTCATGGCGACTCAACTTGCCAGGCATCCATGGAGCTGGAGCTGGGTCCCCTTTCCCCACCTCGGTCCCCTCCAGAAGGCCCAGAACTGCCTCCAGAGATGTAGGCCATGATCCAGAGATGCAGACGCATGGACGCTGAGCTGCTGCTGGCTCTCCCTGTGGTGTGCGGCCACAAAGCAGCTACAGGAGATCTCAAAGCCAGGTATACTGATGTACCAGGTATCCCATCACATTTTATAAAATTAAGTAGGGCCATACAATCACAAGAGGGTGGTCACAATGTCTGGTCTGTATGAACATATCGATAATTTCTTATACAGTGGGCTCAAATGGCACAATGGAGATTTAATAATTTCCACTGACTTTAGTCTAAGAATATATTCATCAACCATATTTAGAGAATTAGCTTCAACAAGCAACATAGAGTTGTGCTTCTTAAGTAATTCAATTTAACAAGTCTGTGTCCAGACCTAAGTCTGTGCAAAGTTCAGGTCATTGGGTATAGGAACATTTACAGGATTGCTTGGGATTATTCTTAAGGGAAGAGAGAAATTCTTTAATAAATGAAGAATGACTAATTAAAAAACAAACAAACAAAAAACAGTGTAGATGTCCACACAGTCCACACAGGGCATACCCCGGGCCTGGGTCAGAAAACCCAAACACTCAGCCCTGTGTCATAACAGGGAGTGGGCGCTCTGGGGTGAGGGGTGAAGACAGCAAATACCAGCTCCACACCTGGCCCCCAAGCCCACACCCTCAGAGACGGTGAGCGGCAAACAGATCCAGGGGCAGGATCGGAACACAGGCAAACACCTTTGGAGCGTCTGCCCTTCTGCTGTCCTTGCAGTCGGGTGAGCTGGAGGAACAGGTGATGGTGCCCAGGTGGTCGCTGGTCCTGCTCATGCTATGACCCTGGGAGTCATAATGCCCACCTGCACACTGTGGGAGAAAGGGGCACCCCCTGTGAGGACACATCTATCAAGGGAGCAGTGCAGATGTGACTGCTGGCGCCCAGGACATGCTCCAGTGAACATCTCCTTGAATGCGGTGCACAGACACATGCACGCACGCAAACATGCATGGTCCCAAGGGAAGAGCCAGCGTCCCCTCCCACACCACAGTCCTGGCGCAAACAGGATGTGGAAACAGGATGCATTCATCTCTGCTCAGGGCCTGACCTTTATTTCCTAGCAGACTTTCAGCCCTCATTGGCAGGACACCCCAATTCTGGTTTATTCCAGGGGGCATTAAGGATCATCCCACATATGGGTTGCTACATCTCACTTTTGCGGGGAGCAGGAGTCCCAGCCTTGGGGAGAAGTCGCTGCACCCCCATGTGTGTGATCTGTGTATTGGTGTATTAGAAGAAGACGAGTGACAAGGGGTGACCCAGAGAGTAAAGGCCAAGCCCTTCTCAAGGCTGGAGCCCAGAAATGGTCTCATGGACAGAAGAGAATACTTCATGTCCCCTCTTTCTTTCATTCCTTCCTTCCCCCTCTTCCTCTCTTTCTTCTTTCCTTCCTGCTTGGGGGCTGAGGGACCCTGTGTTCAGGGATCATGTGGTGTCACTGAACATCTGGGTAGGCGCCTGCAAAGGAAGCACTTAACCCCTGTACTATCTCTGTGGCCTGGAAGGTTCTGTTCTTAACAGAATTGTCACAAACACAAACACACCCTTTCCCGCCACAGGCAAAGTTCAGCACGGGCATATCTCCAGAGATGAGGCTGGCACTTACCACAGACACAGAAAGAATGGCTGATGTGCACGGGGCTTCAAAAACATCCCAAGTCTGTGTCACTGGGCGCCTCAGGGATGAACACGGAAACGGGCAACATGACCGTGCATGTACCCCAACAAGCTGAGTAGCCGAGCCCCACAAAACTGTGTCAGCAAATGTTCACAGCAGCATTATTCTAAAAGCCAAAAACTTAATTCCAAGCAACATAACTGGCCATCAGCCAGCAACAGTTAAGCAACACATGGCATGAAAACACAACAAAGAGGAAACAAGTTCTAATATGTACTTGAACATGTCAGGAGGGGCTCCAGAGGTAGGACAGGAGTTTTGGTGCTTGTTTTACAAGTGACTGATGCTGTTTTGATCCCTGGCACCCCATATGCTCGCCTGATCACCACTAGGAATAAGCCCTGAACACTGCAGAGTGTGTCCCATCTCATTCCCAACTAATGATCAAAACAACAATTAGAAATGTTAGACTAAGTAAAGAGAGTTAGTCCTTAAAACACAGGCAACTCCAGTTGAGGCAAAGTCCAAAACAAGCAAATTTTCATCCCAAGACAAAAATTGGAGCAGTGGTGATTCAGGGTGAAGGAAATGAGGGCATGAGGAAGTGAAGACGACGGGAGGTAAGCGTTCTTTCTGAATGAGCAAAGAAACTAATTAAAAAAATTGCCGTGATGGTCGCAAAAATGAATAAACAGAATCACTGAATTGTGAACTTTGAATAGGTAAGTTGTGAGGTAGGTGACTATGGTATTTCATCCTGCTACCAAAAATGTAGGAAGTGCATTTTCCCCAACACACTTATTATAACAGACTTCAAGATGTTTAAAACAAGTCAACCATGTCTCAATAGTGGGCCTTATCGGAGCTATTATGCATTCTATTATTTAATTTATTATTACTGTTATTATTATTGTTATTATTACTATTATTTTGCTTTGGGGGGTCATACCCGGCAATGCTAAGAGGTCACTCCTGGTTCTGCGCTCAGGAATTACTCCTGGCAGTGCTCCGGGGACCATATGGGATGCCGGGATCGAACCCAGGTCCAGCGGTGTGCAAGGCAAATACCCTACCCGCTGTGCTATCGCTCCAGCCTCTTCTGTAATCTATTATCCCTAATTAACAGAGGAGGAAAATCCCGGTGATACCTACACCAGCCTGCAGAAATGTGGAACCAGGCTGGGATGCGATAGCCCAGAGAGACAGATTTAGGAGTGGGGTACAATGCGCCCTCATTTCTTGTCACCAGAAGTTGTCCCTCCTGTCCGGAACAGGGGACTTCTCCACGCGAGGACCCACAAGCAGAATGTATTAACTTCTCACTTCACTGCCGCAGACATGGGAATACACCGTTTCTGTTTCTGTTGGGGTCAGGGGAGACCGAAACAGGTCTTCTTTCTAATATTCCCTCCTCCAACCTCTAAAGGCACTAGGGACGTGAGGAGAATCTGATGCGAGTCTTACTGAGCACTTACTCTGAGCCAGCCACCGTTCTGAGTGCTGAAGAGAATGTAGACAGAGAAAACACACAAGCTCAGAGCTTCCAGAAGTGCCAGGTCAGGTAGGCGGGGCGGGCAAGCAGTTGGAGAAACCCCAGGGGCCAAGGAGAAACATGTAGAGTAGACGCCCATAGAGTAGGAGCCCGTAGAGTAGGAGCCCACAGAGTAGGAGCCCACAGAGTAGGAGCCCACAGGGTAGGAGCCCACAGGGTAGGAGTTAGAGACTTACTACACGGGGATCTTTGCGAACTCTAATCATCCTCATGTGAAAGTAGTGAAACAGCAGGCACAGCGGTTAAACAATTTGTCAAGAATTGCAGAACTGGAAAGAACAGGGTCTGGGTTTGGACCCAGACAGTCTGGCGTTGGAGCAGGACACCCACAACCCCAAGGGCCATTAGGGTAGTCAGACTAGATTTGCTTTCGTTGTCCCTTCAAGTTTTTGTGCGACACCCACTGTGCTCAGGGGGTACCACGTGGTGCTGCTCGGAGAGAACCACAGGTAATCCGACCCTGGTCAGCCACGTACCAGGCAAGCACCTCGCCCTCTGAACTCTTCCCGGCCCTGGCTTAGTGGCTATTTGTCTCTAGCTTGAGATTAGCTAACTACTCCAATAGTCAGGAGACGTCACTAAGTTCCTAAGAAACGAAATGATAAAATACAGTAAAAGAGATGGGAAGGGTGCAGCACATGGAAAGAGCCCCAGAAAGTCACATTTTCTGACGACACAAATGAAAACAACAGTTTGTGTGGCAACCAGACCTGAGATGCCTGCAAAGTGTGTCTGCATTCTGAAAGGGGGAGCACCCACGGCTGGAAAAGGGGCTGAGTGAGCATTTCTGCAGCTCGGGAGAGTGGAAGCGCTTCCAGGGGCCCAAGCGCCACTTGAGAAACAGACACAATAAGCTGGACTGAAGCTGGACCACAGGAGCGGAAGACGCAGCTATAAAGAGGAGCCAGGTTATGCGAGGACAGATCTGGGTGACCTCAAAGAGAGCTCGCGGCACGCGTGGGACATGCAGCGAGACCCACTCTGGTGTCTACCTGAAGGTTCTACGGAGACAAATCTGGGAGAAAGTTCCCCAAGGCTCTTCTCTAGTCTCCAAAACAAGCACCAAGGGTGTTGACTGGGAGGAGGAAGGAGGATAAAAGGGGAAACCGGGAAAAACTGTAGAAGTGAAAGCGACGGGACAGGCAGGGTGATGTCTGGGAAGCAGAGGGACATGGGAGTGATGACCAAAAGCCTGAGTGACATAGAGCGGTCCCTACGAGGCAAAGGGGGACTTAGAGAGCAAGAGACTATGCAAACCAATCATAGACCCTGGGAAAGGGGTCTGGGGGTCTGGGGGCCTTGACAGTAAGAGGAGGGGAGGAAAAGGCGGCTGTAGAGTGCAGTCATGAAGGAAGGAGAAAGTGGAAGCCCCAAAGCCCTGAGCAGGGTAAAGAGAAGCAAGGCTGGAAGGAAGTGAGCATGCGGAGGGGCCAGGGTCTGCAGGCGGGTCCACCTTGAGGTGGGCTGTGGCGTCAAGGTCCTTAGGGAGGGCATTTCCACAGGGAATGAAGAGAGGAGTCAGCCTTCGGGGAAACAGCATTCAGCAACAGGGGAGGAGAGAAACGGAATTAAGGCAAGGGGATGCCAAGAGGACCTTGATGGATGGGCAAGAACAAAGTGTGTTTGTCTACATTGTTGGTTGCTGCAAAAATAGCAACAATAACCAAAAACCAGGGATCACACAAAAATGATAGCACAGGGGGCCAGAGCAACAGCACAGTGGGTACTTGCCTTGCACGCAGCCAACCCAGGTTCAATCCCCAGCATCCCATATGGTCCCCTGAGCACAGCCAGGAATAATTCCTGAGTGCAGAGCCAGGAGTAACCCCTGAGCATGACCGGATAGGACCCAAAATAGTGAAAAAAAAAGAAAAAAGATAGTACAGAGCTGCTACTGGCTCTCACTGTGCCCAGCCGCTCATGAGGTGCCCAGGAGGGATGGCAGGTTCTAGCCCTGGCCCACCATCCCAGCAGAGCCTCACAACAAGCCAGATGACGCCATTTTCCATATCCAGACTTCCCCCTCATCAGAACTCCACCCAGCAGACCAGCCTATCACAGCCCTGCTCTCGCTGCCGCTTGCAGCCACACGGTTCATCAATAAATGCTGGATTTTGAGATGACTACAGGAGTATGCTACCCACATGGCCGGCAGAGCCTGGCAAGCTACCGTGTCGTATTTGATATGCCAAATACCAGTAACAATTATAGACCTCATTCCCATGACCTGATGGAATGGTTTGAGGCTCTTTATGTTCCTGGAGCAAGCAGGTGCCCTTGGGCTCTACTTGCATGAGACAGATCATATGGAGATGTTACTGGTGCCTGCTCGAGCAAATCGACGATGAACGGGAAGACAGAGATACAGTGATACAGAGGTTAAGGCACTTGCCTTGCACGCAGCAGACTCCACTTTGACTCCAGCACAGCTTAACTCCCCCCAAGCCCTGCCAGAAGTGATCTCTGAGCACAGAACCATGAGTAAGCCCTGAGCACTGTCGGGTGTGGTCAACAGCAACCCCCACCGCTCAATACCAGGGTGCAGAGTGGGAGAATGATGCCTAGCCTGACATATGAAACCCACACATGTTTGCCACACATGCCGCTGTTTGCCTGTGTTAGTGTGTTGATCCATAGCTGCCGTGGCCACCAGGCCCGGGAGGAAGCAGGGAGCTAACAGAAGCAGAGCCAAAGTGAAGGAGGAACGCGGAGCCCTGAAAGTTATCTGCTCCCCAAAGCCTGGGCCTGAGCCTAAAAGCGCGCCCTTCACAAAAGAAAGGAGAAGGTGCCCCAAGGGGAAAGACGGGAAGCGGATGCTGGCAAGAATCTGCAGAAAATGGAGGTGCCAAACAGCCCTGGCACTGAAAACTGGGGGTGTGGAGACGCCAAGGGAAGGGAATTGTCACTAAACTGCTTCTAGTGACCCTGCTCAGGCTGGAATATGATCTTTCCTCCAGGTTATAAACGTGGAATTTCGTTGTAACTTTGTTGTTGTTGTTTTAGGGGCCACACTTGGCTGTACCCAGGGCTTACTCCTGGCTCTGCACTACGGGATCCCTCCTGCTGGGGCTTGGGGGACCTTATGTAGTGTCATGGACTGAACCCTGTATTGTGCAAGGCAAGGAAACCGACCTCACCCCATTCTACTATCTCTTCTGCCCGTTTAACCCTTTTTAAAGCTCTGTTGTCAACACATAGAATACTTCATTGTTGCTTTGTGGAGGAAGGGCATCTGTCACTAAAAGAATGTCTCCCAGGCAGGACTGATCTGGGGAAAGTCTTTCTCAGGAGAAGGGGTACTCTGATGTTGACACACCTCACCACTTCATCGACCACATTAGTTTTATCTGGCTACAGGACAACGGTCTATTATGCTTCCCTCCTTCTATATCTTTGCCTTCCATCATGCTGTAGGATTTTTATGTGTGTATGTGTGGAAAAACTAATTCCCTTTCTTTTGCTCTGCTTCTTTTCACCTTCAGCATATACATGACTTCCTTAAGACTGGAGTACAAAAAAAAAAAAAAAACATATAGGGCCGAAGGAACAGCACAGCAGGTAGGGCATTTGACTTGCACACGGCTGAACCGGGTTCTATCGCCAGCATCTCATATGGTCCCCGAGCACCACTAGGAGTAATTCCTGCGTGTAGAGCCAGGAGAAACCCCTGAGCATTGCTGGGTGTGACCCAAAAGAAAGAAAAAGGCTAGAGTAGCCTGCTGAGCCAGGACTTCCCAAAAGTGCAGCCCAGGATGGATTCTGGAGCTCTACCGGCCGAGACAACGGTCCCTCGGAAGAGGGACGGTCCCTTTGAGAGATTGTGGAGCTTAGAGGATCACTCTGCCTTTCTCTCCTTTCTTAAAAGCCTGCGTCGGCTGGTGAGCTGTTAAACAACACCACTGTATCACTGTCTTCCCGTTCATCATCGATTTGCTCGAGCGGGCCCCAGTAACATCTCCATATGTCCTGTCTCATGCAAGTAGAGCCCAAGGCATCTGCTTGCTCCAGGAACATAAAGAGCCTCAATCCATTCCAGAATGAGGTCTATAATTGTTACTGGTATTTGGCATATATATCAAATACAACACGGGTAGCTTGCCAGGCTCTGCCGTGCAGGTAGCATACTCTTGTAGGCATCTCTAATTCCAGCATTTATTGGTGAACCGCACGCCGCATAGCGGCCGGAGCGAGCCGGGCTGTGATATGCTGGTCTGCTGGGTGGAGGTCTGAAGAGAGAGAAGTCCGGATGTGGAAAATGGAGGTCCTCATGGAGTGGGGGGTCATCTGGCTTGTTGCGAGGCTCTGCTGGGGTGGTGGGCCAGGGCTAGAACCCACCATTCCTCCCGGGGCGCTTCATGAGCAGCTGGTCACAGGGAGAGCCAGTAGCAGCTCTGCCGCAGGTCTGCGAGTCTCTGGACCGGCATACCTGAGCCGGATTTAGAAAGAGTGCTGAAGGGTGGAACTCGATGAGCTGGGCGCTGATAGGCTGGTCTGCTGGGTGGCGGTCTGACGACAACATGCTCGGTGGGAAATGTCGGCCAGAGCAGAACAGCAGGTACAGTGTTTGCCTTTACACATGGCCAGTTCCAATCCCAGCACCAGGATGGATCCCTGAGACACAGGTCAGGAATATGATCTGAATACAGCCAAATGTGGCCCCAAGCAAAACAACAAAAAGCAAAACCCAGAACCCAAATGGAAGACCAAGAAACAAATAACTCTGAAATGTGAACCCTCACTCTAAACTTACCCCATCCGGGGCCGGAGCAATAGCACAGAGGGTAGATTGTTTGCCTTGCACGCGCCAACCCGGCATCCCATATGGTACCCGGCACCGCCAGGAGTAATTCCTGAGTGCAAAGCCCTGAGCATTGCCGGGTGTGACCCCCAAAAAAATAATTAAAATAAATAAATATACTTGCCCCATCCCAGGCATCAAATGAACAAGTTCTCAGACTTTAAAAATGACTTTCTGATTTAGGTAGCCCACTAAAGGGAGGTTTGAAAGTTATTGTCAACTGTTAACAATTCCTTGCCCATGTCCTGCCATGGGCAATACCCTGATTGCTTATGAAAAGTAGCTTTAATAAAGCTGGTTACAGTTTGGCTGCAGGGGAAAAAAAAAAAGAAAAATCTGAGCACATAATAACATCCAAGTGAAGTAAAAATGCTTGTATAACTCATTCATCAATGCTATTTGTTTTATTCAGCCACAGGACACTGGTCTATTATTTTTCCCTCCATTTTTATCTTTTGCCTTCCATCATGCTGTATTTGGGGACTCTTTCACCATAAAACAGTTGAAGTGTAATCATAGGTAATGAAAAACAGCAAAACTAAACTGGTGAATTTGAAAAACTTAGTGAATAAAGAGCTTATAAACACCAGCTAAAGTAAAGTTTTGAAATGTATTTTGGACCGTTTTATCTCTATAGCTGAATAGCCAAGACCCAGAATATCTAAGCATACCACTTGCTACTTATGTAATGATGAAAACAATTTGCCTCTAAGCTTTCTGCATAAACAACACAATTATAAATACTTGGGATTGTCCCTTAGTACCTAGAAACAAAGCTTTTGCCTGAGACCAAAGCTGGGCTTCTGCTGCTTAATAGCTTTGAGGCCTTGGGCAATATATGACAGCTCTATGCCTCAGTCTCCTCACTTGTAAATGGGAATACTCAATACTGAATACTCTCATACTCTCATTCAACAGTACCATATTGAATACTCATAGTGAATGTTCTCATACACACCTAGAATTAACCAGAAACCTTCATTACAGCTAGCTTCAGAGAAAAGAGTAAATGTAAGCAATCCTGATACACATCTCACATGTTAGACATCTAGATAGTTTTCAGAAAACATGGTTTCACACATATGCCCACGCAAATGATAGGCCAACTCATGGGACCAGAGAGATGCACTCAGTTCAGTAGACTGAACACATGCTTTGCATGGGGGAACCCAGATTGATCCCAGTACCACATGGTTCCCTGAGGACCCCTAGAAGTAATCCTCAAGCACAAAGCTGGGAGTGCCCTTTAGTACTACAAGGTGTCCCCAAACAGAAAGAATGAAAGATGACCTCATTATGCAAAATGCCTAAGTGTTCTCAAACCATAGGAACCCTGTGGAACCCTGGTTGGTCACCATTTCTGATCTACATAGCTAACCTTATTACTCGCAGAATTACACAGACACTGCAGCAAAAAGCTTTTGCACTCTAGATATTCTCATGACTAAATGGTGAGTAATACAGAGTCGAGCAAATGTTCACCTTCCTAAGCACTTGACAAAAATCCAAGATTTGTAATCAAGTAGACAGTCTCCTCAATGGGAACAAAAACAGAAATAAACAGAAGAGGCTCAAATAAGTCCTCCCCAGGCCTGCCTTAGTGTATGTTTGGTGAACCCATATGCAGGGAACCAGACAGCCAGAGAAGATAAGGATGAATAGGAACTTTGTCGGTCCAAGGTGCGGGATGGGGGGAGCAGAGGAGCAAGTCCAGTTCTATGTCTGTCTCTCTGTCTGCCTGTCTGTCTATTACGCAGCTCAGGCTCAGCTACAGGTCAACCAGCTCATCTGATACAGGTATCCAGAGAGGGGCAGATCAGGTGGATCAGATGTTTCTCATTTGTCAACCCCACAAACACCCATCTTCTCAGCGTCTTCCAGTCAGAGGCCAGTAACCAAAGTCTATAAAGCCATTGAAAAGCTAAATGCAAATGGCAGAGGGGCCAAAGAGACAGTATGGCGGGTGGGGCATTTGCCTTGCATATAGCTCACAGGGGTTCAAACCCCAGCATCCCATATGGTCCCCAGAGCACTGTCAGGAGTTAATTCCTGAGCAAAGGGCCAGGAGTAATCCCTGAGCATTGCGAGGTGTGGTTCCAAAACTAACTAACTAAATATATATAGCGGGAGTGTTTCATCAGAAACCAAACACTGGTGTTATAATCAAGGTCTCCGATCCTCCTTAGACAGGGTTCTCATTGGGAAAAGGGAGAAAGAAAGAGGTGCTGAGCCTAGAGACCAAAGGAAAACCTGGATCTGGAAGGCAGGGATCCATCAAGGACCATCCGACCCAACTTGCCAGGGTCCCCAGAGTACCCAGAGTACTGCTGGCTTCTAAGCCTGAGCTGCTACACAAGGTTTCCTCTTGTTTACTGAATTCTCTTGTCTCTGGAATGAAAAGCAGAAGAAAACTTCTGCCCCATACAACACTGCTGGCTTAGAGGAATATTTTGATTGGCAGATACTTTGTAGACACTAACCAGACACAACCAGCCAGTTTGCCAGGGCATCCTCTGGGGTCTGCAGAGCTACCAGCAAGCATTCGATCTCACGAAGGGCAGGCCTGTTCGCTTTCAAGCACAATTTGCATCCACAAGTACAAAAACACGAAGAATTGAATGGAAACACTCATCATACCTACCCAGATTCTAATCTGACCTGGGGTATCCGGACTATTTTAAAACGAAATGACAAACAAACCAAAAGAAGAGAAAAGCAATCCCAAACCTTTAGGAGGTTAGAGAAAGAATCTAGAGTTAAGGTGCTTGCTTTGCATATGGACAGCACTGGTTCAACCCTAGTCCCCAAGCAGACCCAGAAGAAACACCAGGAATAGTCCCTGAGCACAGAGCTAAAGAATCTTTCAGGTGAAGACAAGGTGAAGACATATTGCTCAATCAGAGAAAGCTGAGTAAGAACTGAATACTGGGAGGGCGGTCACTACTGAATGTCTTATATTGGGTCATTAGTATCATTATAAGAAAACATCCTTGTTCCTGAAAAATATATGCTTAAGTATGTAGAACTGAGGGTTATGAAATCTACAACTTTCTGTCAAATAGGTTAGCAATGAAGATAAGGATTGATGACACTGTATGAGTGTGTGTGTGTGTGTGTGTGTGTGTAGGGAAGTTGATGACACTGTATGAGTGTGTGTGTATGTGTGTAGGGAAGTTGATGACACTGTATGAGTGTGTGTGTGTGTGTGTGTGTGTGTGTGTGTAGGGAAGTAAACAAGAGCCTACAAATCAAAGACTAAGAAGTTACAGGGGAGCTCACCATACAATTCTTGCAACCTGCCCGTAAATTTAAGGGCTTTTTTGTTTTAGTTTTTTATTTTGGAACCACTGTGGGATATACAGTTACAAAATTGTTCATGACTGGGTTTCAGTCATAGAATGTTCCAACACCTGTCCCCTCACCAGCGTACATTATCTACCACCAGTGTTCCTAGTAAACAAAGTGTCATAATGCTTATCAAAAGTATCTGTAGAGAACTGAAGACAGATTAAGACTTTCTAGTTATTTAGAGAGACTTATGCTAAGTCCACCGTCTCAGAAGTAAAATGGCAGCACGTGGCTGGGGACCTGGGGAGCTTTGGATAAGGGTCAGTGTGCTCAGAATTTCAGGACGCCCACACGGCTGTCAGTCCATCTCTGGCCACAAGCGTCAGGCAGGATTTTACTGGGTGAAGGATATAAACATGGAAAGAATGACTCCTCGAGGTTGAGGGGCAGAAGAAAACCCAGCTTACTAAGATTAGCACCAACTTGGTGAATCACCCACCCTCAGGAGACCAGGCAAACAGTTCTTGTTCTGGAAGGATTCAAGGATTCTGGGAGGGCACCTGAGTTCTCAGCCCGTATCACAGTGGCAGAAAGAGACCAAGAGAACCGTATGCCCCTCTCACATGCTGCTTAAGTCTCACACGCTGGGTTCTTTTCCACCTCACTGAGGACAAACCCAAAATCTGTCAATCTGATCTATTTCAGCCTCCTTACAACAAAGTTCCTGGAAGGAAACACACACCTCAAACCAGACCCTTGACTGGATGTTTATCCTTTAACCTTGGGGTGTTAAAGGACCACGGCCTGAGCTTTCCTTTGCTCATCGCCCCTGACACCAGATCCATTCAGCCTCTGAAATGGGGCGCAGGAGCTTAGAAGAACAGCCTCCACATCCTGCCTCGGCGCTGGCCATGCACACGTGGACGGATTAAGAGCCCGCGCTCTAAAGCTCACACACACACTCGACCAACAAGCGCGTCTCATTCCACAAATACCTTTCTCTGAAGCCACTTCTCTGCTGCTCTTGGCACAGAACAGGGTCCAGTGGCTCTGTGCCAAGGGAAGTGTGTGTTTAGTGCCGGGCCTTCTTGAATTTCCTTACCTCAGAAAATTGAAAATAGAACTTTGTAGCATAATTATGAGGAAATAAAGTCAAAAAAGGGAAAGCTTATAGGAAAAAAATAACAAAACCATTTTTTGGAAACTGCCTCAAAGACACACCGGAAACACACACTACATAATTATCTTCCGTGAAAGTAAATACTGCAGGGTAGCAGTTATTGCCCGGAAACACAAGTATCACCTTTCGCAGGAAAGGCGAGCCCACATGTGCCATTTCTGCCACCAGTCCTGGCTTTACCATCTCTCACCTACCAGCCGAGGTACAGAGATCGGGCTGTTTGGTAAATGATTATTTTATAATGGTGTTTATTTTATTTTTGTGGCTGACTTCATTATGACTCTTATCCTCTATTTGAAAAAATGTGTTATATATAAAACCCGTTTCGTTTGATTTCACTCCCATTTCTGTCCCTAGATTTAGAGAGCGAGTTTGGGATCACTCATAAAAAGCAGGGAGAAAGGGACAGTAACTCAGAGCTGATTAGCCCTGCCAACTAGTCTACCCAACAAGCTAACCACCTACCCACGATACACACACAGACGCACAGACACACAGAGACGCGCGCACACACAGACACAAAAGTGCGTGTGCGCATATCCCATGCACACACAGAAACACAAACACACAGACAGACAGGCACTCACACACACAGCACAGAGGAAACTGCCATCACGTCTCCTCCAGCACACACACATCACAGTCCCCCAACCATCTTCCACCAGGATGGACCTCGAAGATACCTTCTGGGACACGTTCGCCAGGACACAGTCAGGGAGGGCCACTTACTTTCTTTCCACTTCTGGCGTCGACACGGCACTGCAGAAGCCCAGGGACTCCTAGAAGAGAAGATTCACAGCATCAGTGCGGCTGAGCAGAAGCTTGGTCTCATTTGTACAAAATATCACTTAAAAAAAGGCAGAAGCAAAAATAGATGATTAAAGTCATTGTGCTTACTTCGATCTGGGACCGCAGCTGAAGTGTGGGGCTGGCATCGGGTTTCTCCTAAAACAGAACAGATGCTGGTTTTAATGAGACTTCCAAACGTGGCACCACCAGAAAGACAAATAGCCATGTAAGCGGGCTGGGGAGGAGGGGCGGGATTTGGTAAACGCCAGGGTACAGTGGGGAGGAGATGGTAGAGATAAACAGGTTTTCTGGGAAAACTAAAAGTAATTCTAAACTGAGAGCTCTTCGTCTCTTATAATGGACTGTGTGGGCAACTTACCCCCAGTCGTGGCTGACAATTTCATTGCCAAAGAGAAAAGGTTCTGACACTTAACGAACGGTAAAGAAAAGCCCCTGGGTATAATGTGGCCTCATCACTGACACACAGGATCAACACCACCAGCCATCTGAGTTCTGGTTATTTTTCAATAATGATGGTGTTGAATCCGATTTATTTATTTGTTTATTTATGTATTGGGGGTGTGAGGGCCACACTCAGTGATGCTCGGGGGCCATTCCCAGCTGTGCTCAGAGGGAGACCATGTGGGGTGTCAGGGACTGAACCAGACTAGCCACATGAAAGACTGTACTATCACTGTGGCCCCTGAATTTGATTTTAAAATTCAATATCGCGAAAGCATTTAGCAAAAGTGGAGTAAGTTGCTCTTCACTCCTGAGAGCTGGAGCACTCCCTTGCTTTCCTCTTGCAGCCCTGACAGATCTTTTGCTCCTTTAACATCATGAGTCCAGAACTAGACATAGATCAAGTGGTTGAGCACATGCTAGGCCTTAAATTCTCTCCCTTGCACCATAAGGGCCCAAACTATCACTGACCCTGATACTCCCTCACCAGGCCGGAAGCACTAAACCACCAGAACTGCACCACTGGGCTAAGTGAGCGCTCCCGGAGAGACCCCAGAGGGTGTTCTGGGAAGCTGCCAGGAAGCCCATTCATAGCCTTGAGAGAAAACTAAAACCAAAACCATGGCCTGGAGAGATAGTACAGCGGGTAAGGTGCTGGATTTGACTGGGGTGATACAGGTTCTAACTCCGAGAGCCCATTTAGGATAAGCCCTCAGCACAGAGTGAGGAGTACCCAAAGCCAAATAAAATAAGACAAAAAACACTAAAAATGCCACTAAAACCCAAACCAGTTAGTATCCAGTTAACAAGTGAAAGACGGCATGGCATATTATAGACAAATAATGTCTATATCTTCTACTGAGAGGATACCACCTACACGGCAGAGCCTGGCAAGCTACCCGTAATGTATTTGATATGCCAAAAAACAGTAACAATTATGGACCTCATTCCCATGTCCTGAAGGAATGGTTTGAGGCTCTTCATGTCCCTGGAGCGAGCAGATGCCCTTGGGCTCTACTAGCATATGAAAGGACCTATGGAGACCTTGAGCAAATCAATGAACAACGCGAAGACGAGTGATACAGTGAAGAACGTCTATATGTCATGGCAATTATAGACATACAATGTGTGTGTGTGTGTGTGTGTAAATTTTAGTATGCACAGTGGGTAAGTTGTTTGCCTTGCACAGAGCCAGCAGGGATTTGAATTCTGATACCACATATGGTCACCCAGCATATCAGGAGTGACCCCTAAGCACAGACCCAGCAGAAAGCCCTGAGCCTGACCACTGCTATGTGTGCCCTCTCCCCACCCAAGGAATTTAAAAATTACACACAGATATATAAATACATGTAGTGAATATGAAATCTAGCCTTTTGCCACAGGGAACTGGAAGGGTCATGCTAAGCAACATAAGTCAGAGGGAGGAAGACAAATCAGACTGCCCCCTCATGTGTGGGACACAGGCTAATCTAAGGCACTTAGAGGGCGTCCGAGGAAAACAAACCCTGAGAGGGGGCACCACAGTGAGGCTGGATGCAGAGGCAGGAGTGGGCAGGCAGGGCCAAGGGACTGTGGGGAGGGTCACTGATAGTCCGGGGTGTGGGCGCTGCACCCTTAGAGCAAACATTACACTCACAGTCGGTGCTGCCTCAACTTAAAAATACAAGAGGCACAGGAATCCAATTATGTTGATGCTAAAACCATGTATTGTCATTCTTTTATTTTACAGGTTTTTTATAAGGCATCTCTTTTGAAGAGAGACTCACAGACATGGGGCAGAGCTGCTACTAGCTCTCCCTGTGCCCAGCCGCTCACGAGGCGCCGGGAGGGGATGGCGGGTTCTAGCCCTGGCCCGCCACCCCAGCAGAGCCTTGTAACAAGCCAGAAGACCCCCACTCCATGAGGGCCTCCATTTTCCACATCCAGACTTCTCTCTCTTCAGAACTCACCCAGCAGACCAGCCTATCACAGCCCGGCTCGCGCGTGGTTCGTCAATAAATGCTGGACTTAAGAGATGACTACAAGAGTATGCTACCTGCACGGCAGAACCTGGCAAGCTACCCATGTTATATTTGATATGCCAAATACCAGTAACAATTATAGACCTCATTCCAGAATGAATTGAGGCTCTTTATGTTCCTGGAGCAAGCAGATGCCCTTGGGCTCTATAGCATGAGACAGGATATATGGAGATGTTACTGGGGCCGCTTGAGCAAATCGATGATGAACGGGAAGACAGTGATACAGTGACAGTGATCTCTTTTGAAATAAAAAAAAAGAATAAACTGCAACTGATGAAGGCATATAGCCCATGGAATAAGCACTGAAATATATATATATATATATATATATATATATATTTTTTTTTTTTTTTTTTGCTTTTTTGGAACATACCCAACAATGCTCAGGAATTACTCCTGGTGGTGCTTGAGGGATCATACGGAATGCCAGGGATCGAACCCGGGTTGGCCATGTTCAAGGCAAACGCCCTACCCACTGTGCTGCCACTCCAGCCCATGAAATAAATTTTGGTTGGAGGTTCCTAATGTTTAGAGACTAATTATAATCATGTGGCCAAAAACTAACTTCTCAGCTTCACCTAGAAAAGTATATAAACTTAGGGATGTATATAAACTTAGGGATGTACACAGAGCTCACACACTTTTCCTCTTGAATCTCTTCTTTGGGAGGCAACAGGAAAGCTTAAGGAGAGGATCTAACTTTATTATTCTTCCTGAAATTTTCCACAAAAATACTCCTTGAAGACATGGTTCCTATTCATATCTGTCTAAAATGCGTAACAAAAGTAAATGGCAGTCACACTTTCAACTCTTACTCACAGCTCTGCTCCTAGTTCTGTGACTCTACCTTACTAGGTGACATTCTACGACAGGGAACAGCCTGCATCATCTAATAAATGTTATTTATTGAGTGTTGTCTGTGGCTCCGTATCATAAACATGATATTTACAGTAATTTATGTAAGATGTGCCTCTTCCTGCATACAAAAGCAGGCGCCTGCTAACAACCATATTAAATATTTGAGCATCAGGAAGCAACATTCTAAACAATTAACCTTCACATGTTAGCTCACTGCTCGTAACAAGACATTTGACAATGTGTTGGTGACTTTTCAGGAAATTGGTTGGGGGTGAGGTTTGATGTGTAATGTATTAAAATGTGTCAGGAACAAAAAGACTGTCTTTTATTTGGAAGAGATGGAGCTAACCAGGAAATCTAACACAATGATATTTCTAGTTTTCAACATCCCTAAGCCCCAACAACCCCACCCCCCAGCATCTCAAAAAAATTTTAAGAGCAAATCTGATTAATATCAACCCTTGGGGAAAGACTATAGCCATTATTAGGGATAAAATTCTTGGTGCAAACACACCCATAAGTAAAAAATATTATGGAGCCCAGATTGGATCTTCAGCACCACACAATCCCTGAGGCAATTCCACGAGAAGCACCGAGTCAAGGGTAGCCACCAGCAATGCAGGGATGGATCCAAATCAACCAAAGAAATAAAAACATGTTATATAGGGGTTAGAGAAATAGTAGTCAGTAGAGCACTTGCCTTGTACAGGATCAACCCAGGTTGGATTTCCTGGCACCATACATTGTCCCCCAAGTCTTGACAGGCATGATCCCTGAGTGCACAGCCAGGAGTAAGGCCTGAGCCTCTTATTCTGTGTGACCGAATTGACCCTTCAAAAGCAGAATCTCTCCCCAAAGATGCCAAAACAAAAAATTAAAACAAAACCAAAAACGTTATAAAATCCCAGGAGAATCTTCTGAAATCATGACTAAGTTAGGAACTTAGGAACAGAAAAGAGAATGAATTACTGGCAAAATTTCACTGTGGTTATCACCAATCATCAAAGACAAACATGCAGAGGAGTGACTGCAATTTACTATTATGTATGTGTGATTAGGCAGTATTTGTGGTATGGTTAAAAAAATACACAATCACTTGATCACTTGAATCCCGTTATTCATCTATTTGCTCGGCGGGCGCCAGTAACATTTCCATTGGACCCTATCACATGCCAATGTAGCCCAATGGCATCTGGTTGATTCAGGAATATGAAGAGCCTCAAACCGTTCCTTCAGAGTCTTGACAGGAAGTCTGACCATCTTGTAGGTGGGCAGCCACGTGATCTTTTGACATCCCGTGGGATCCAGTCAGTAACTGGCTCTAGTCTAGCGATCATCTCAAAATCGCATTACAACAAACCAAATCGAGTATGTACCAAGACTGTCAAATAAAATAAACCACTAACAAATTAAATTACTTTCCATTTTCAGTGAAAAAAAAAATCACATTACATGTCCAGCCCATCTGATTTTCGATGCCTTGGCAAACAAGACAGCGTCCCTGATTCTGGAATAGCGATGGAAGTCAGAACTCCGGATTCCTTCTCTCACTTGAGGAATAATCACTTATTTATTATAATAAATAAATAAATATTTTTATTTACCCACATCCAGCCTGAGACATGGAGTACAACAAGCCAAGAACTATTCTACTGCACACTGGAATCAAAGGCACGTGTGCTGCGTATCAGACAGGTATGGGTAAACATGTACCCCTATGAGGGCCACATTTTCAGCTGTGTATCCTTGAAAAGCGAAGTAATTTTTTCTTTTATGGTGCAATATGGAGTGAAAAGCATGATAACATTGGACAGGCGTGCTGGTTCTAAACAGCTTACTGCTGTTTCAAGAGTGCTACTTCCTGGTCAGAGAACACAGGGACACCCACATCTCCTTTCCTTCTACAGGCTACCCGCTTCTCTGCTCCCAACAGAACCAAAGTAATGAAGATCCCTTCATGGATCTGCAAAGAAAGTTCCAAGGTAAAAGAACACTTGAAGAGCGGGGGTTTGGGGGAGAAGATGGAGTAAGAAGGATAAAAAGATTCACCTCATTGCCCTGCCACAAAGTCCTTTATTCCAAAGTCATTGGGGTCCTGCCCTAGAACTCCTGACTAGCTCAAATCCTTGCAAATAGTAGACCTGGTGGAAATAGTAGACCTGTAAATCTCATCAAAAACCCTGCCACTGGGTGTGTGAAAGTTTCTCCAGGGGCCTATTTATATAAAGAGGTACAGCAATGTCAGGTTCTTCTATGCTGATAGTTCGTGCTATGATTCATGCTATAGAACAAATTATCCAAAACTTCTTCACATAAAATCAACAAACATTTGTTATGCTCACAGATTCTTTGGACAACAATGAAAAGGTGGGGGGTTGGGGGGTGGAGCAATAGTAGAGCAAGGAGGGCATTTGCCTTGCATACAGCCAACTGGGGTTCGATCCCCAGCATCTCATATGACTCCCTGAGCACCGTCAGGAGTAATTCCTGAGTGCAGAGCCAGGACATGCAATGTGATTTGGAGACGACCACTGGACTAGAGCCATTATTGACTGGATCCCACAGGATGTCAAAAGATCACGTGGCCACCCACCTACAAGATGGTCAGACTTCTTCGTCAAGACCATGAATGAGCGGTTTGAGGCTCTTCGTATTTCTGGTTGTTTCTGAAACAACCAGATGCCATTGGGCTAAACTGGCACGTGATAAGGTCAAATGGAAATGTTACTGGCACCCCTCGAGGAAATCGATGAACAACGGGATGTCTAATGATCTACTGGTCTAGTCTAGAGACAGGAGTAACCTCTGTGCATTGCTGGATATGATTCAAAAGAAAATGGGTATGGGGGGGTGGGGAGATAGAAAGGGATGGTGCAGAAGTGGGTGAGGGGGTTGACTTGGTGGTTGGGGTCCTATCATGAGAGAGCTTGCGCATGCATTTCTCGGGGCTGATGCTGGCTCAGCTGAATACCCCTACATGGACTCTCAAGGTATACTGTTAGCCTCCCGCATCACAGATGATGGGCTTCTAAGGGAGCAAACCAAGAGGCAGAGGATGCTGCCCCTGGATCACAGCCTCATGGGGTGCCAAGCCACAAACCCATCCTAGTGCAAGAGGATTCCCCCAATCCCCATCTCTCCACTGGAGAACAGTCAAAGTCAGGTGGTAAGAACCCTGGGATGAAAGACAGCTCTAGGGCCTGCCTGGAAATGACATTCTGTCCTACTGACCATCAAGGGGACAGGCATGCACATAAAGCTTGAACAAGGAACAATAAAAGACCATGAATTCACGGCAATGAGCATAAGAATCCCTTTGTGATTTTAGCAGTACTGACTTAAGTGTTCAAAACACTTAACACTATGCTGGATTTTGAACAGACTACAAGAGTATGCTACCCACACGGCAGAGCCTGGCAAGCTACCCGTGTCGTATTTGATATGCCAGATACCAGTAACAATTATAGACCTCATTCCCATGACCTGATGGAATGGTTTGAGGCTCTTTATGTTCCTGGAGCAATCAGGTGCCCTTGGGCTCTACTTGCATGAGACAGGTCATAGGAGATGTTACTGGTGCCCGCTCGAGCAAATCGATGATGAACGGGAAGACAGTGACAGTGACTTATGTGTTATGAATCTTGGCCTATCTTGGCCACAGATTTCAGATTAAGCTTACCCCTTAAAGGTTAAAATAGCAAGTTGTCGTAACTGATAACTATTCTCTCTCTTCTCTTTCAAACTTATACTTACAGATCACTTCAAATACGAAGTGTTCAGTTTTGAATGTTCGAAAAAAATGCAAACAGCAAAACGAACTTCCAAATCTCAAAATCTACTTAAGTCACCTGTGCTCTATTTATACCATCACCCATAACTCAGCTCCACACCCACTTTCTTTGCTTTTTTTTTGTTGCTTTTTTGGGGTCACACCCCAAAAATGCTCAGGAGTTACTCCTGGCTCTGCACTTAGAAATTACTCCTGATAGTGCTCGGGGGACCAGATGGGATGCCAGGGATCGAACCCGGGTAGGCTGCATTCAAGGCAATCGCTATCCCTGCTGTACTATCACTCCGGTCCCAACCCCACAATTTCTTTAAAGCAAATTCAAGATACTGTATCACAATCTTTTTTTTAATTCCATTTCTTGAGGAAATGGAAGGAAGGAAGGAAGGAAGGAAGGAAGGAAGGAAGGAAGGAAGGAAGGAAGGAAGGAAGGAAGGAAGGAAGGAAGGAAGGAAGGAAGGAAGGAAGGAAGGAAGGAAGGAAGGAAGGAAGGAAGGAAGGGAGGGAGGGAGGGAAGGAGGGAAGGAAGGAAGGGAAGGAAGGAAGGGAAGGAAGGAAGGGAAGGAAGGGAAGGAGTGAGGCAGGCAGGGAGGGGAGGGGAGGGAGGGAGGGGAAAGGGAGAGAGAGAGAGAAGGCAGAAAGAAAACGATTCATAATAATGAGGTAACATATCATTTAAAAACAAAGATGCCTGGAGCAAAAGATATACAAGAATTAGTCCCGTGTCTTGCAAGCAGCCAATGCAGTTCAATCCCTAGTACTACATATGGGGTCTAAGCATGGCCAGGAGTAAGCCCTGAACACTGCTGGGTGTAGCCCAACGGCCCCCAGCCACCCCCCCAAAAAAACTATGCAGCAGTTTTATGATTAACAGTGATGTTCGTGATAATTCTAAGAATGATCTCACACTCATATCTTGGTTGAGGGTGGGTCCATTCATCTGGGTCAATCCCTGGATCCCCCAAGGGTCCTCTGATCACTTCCAGGAGTGCTCCTAGAGTGCAGAGCCAGGAATAAGCCCTGAACACCTTGGTATGGCCCCCAAAATAAAAAACAAATAAAACATGATTTAGTCTAAAGAATAAAAAGTATTGCATGGCATAGTTTTAATTAAGAAGGAATCATATGATAAAATAATTCCTAGGGGTAAACCTCAAATCCCTTTCTTGTCAAATGAGACCGTTTCTGGAAACAATGCTTCACTAAACGTTTGTTATGTCTACTATGAAAGCAAAAATCAGAACAAATGTTTCCAGATGAAATCCATCTGCCTAAGCCCAAACTTGGGAACATGTGTACTTCCACCTGCTGGTGTGTACACACGCATACACACACACACACACACAAACTATATTTTCACATACTGTGCTACAATCCTTTCACGCAATACACAGTCCCCATAAAACCGTCTCAGGGTAGAAAATTCTGGAAAACAAGTATGTGTCTCTAGCCCCCTCCGACTTCTGGTTCCACCTTCTTATGGAAATCCACCCCTCTTGCTCCCTTAATGCTGCCAGTGCTCAGAGCCAAATGAACTTTGCAGCTGGAAGAACAAGAGGGCTACACCCTTCTCTCGGTCCCAAAGCAGAGGAAGAACAGCGAGCACCCACACTGGGCACAGAAAGAAGTCGAAATAGCCAGCAGCCCGCAGGCTTAGCAACTGCTGGGCCTCAGGGTAGGACTAGTAGGCTCTGTAAGGGGGCACCCAGCCCCAGGGAGGGCACCCAGCCCCAAGGGAGGGCACCCATGCCCACAGGAGGGTACCCAGTGCCAAGGGAGGGAATCCAGCACCAGGGTGGGGACCCAGTCCCACAGGAGGGCGCCAGCTTCACAGGAGGGCACCCAGGCCCACATGCTGGGCTACAGAAGGTAGGTTTGATTCCTACCTGTGCGCGGCCAGCTTCTTTGATGAGAAAGTGTTTCCCCAGTGGCTAGGAGCCTCCCTGCTCTTCCAGCCAACCAATCAGTGAGCAGGCAGTCAATCAGCAGGGTTGAGTCAAACCTTTTGACCCCAAAAGGTTTACTTGAGGATTTTTCCCCCAGACCTATGGCTACACCCTTCATAAGGTCATAGTGTCCAGTCAACCCATTTCATTTTCAGGCACCTACTTCTTGATAGCCCTTTACCTCCTAGGGCCCTGCACCAACACTGGAGCCTGGGGGAGAAAGGTACAAGGATGGGGTAAAACTGTGCTTCCCCAGCAGATGCCTGCCAGCCCTCATTGGTTGCTATGATTCCCCGTCCCCAACAGCGATGAGAGACAGATGGACTATTTCATCACCAGGTTCCCTTGGGCTCTAAACTCCCAAGAGAAGGGTTTAGACAGAGCCCATCTCCGCTAATCAATCAATCTTCACACCGCATCCCCGACGATGCTATTAAACAGGGGTGCCGGGAGGAGTCATGCATCCTGAGGATACGTGAAGACAGCTGGGCGCAGGTTACAGTCTTGGTGGTCACCCAGACCTGCATCTAACCTGTATTTAACTCACTTTTGTCAGACTGAAGCACGCCGCCTGATGTCCAGAATGAGACATATTCTCATGTTTCTGTTCCAGATCGTTCTCAAACTATGGAACACAAAACTAATGGGTGAAAGCCCACATTCCCAGCGGAGAAGTCCTGTCTACCAAATGGCTCTGCTACAAACCCTCTTCTGGGGGACAGAAGGCACAGTCCACAGGCCAAGGCCACGTCTCAATTCGGATTGCCTGAGCAGACTTTTTTTTCCTATCCATCCCAAACCCTATTCGTCCTTCAGCTCCAACTCCAAACTTCCAGCAAGACCTTTTCTGCTCCCTTGGGCTTGAGCCAATGCCTGGGTTTCATTAAAACTGTGACCTGCTACACTGAGAACTTTTGTAATGTCCTTCTTGCATCCGGCACTCATGTATCTTATTCCCTCAAGGAGATGAGGACTGTCTTCTAAATAAAGATTCACAGTGCCCAGACACACACAAAATCCACCCATGAGTAGGAGAGGTCATACCACGTGTAGGGCACTTGCCTTGCATGTGGTCAAACCTGGCTCGGTCCCTGGCAACACATCTGGTTCCCCTAAGCACAGAGCCAAAAGTCCGAATACAGTAGCATGTGGTCCAAAGCAAACAAAAACCCATTAAAAATATTTAGCACAATGAGGATTGGAGAGAGATAGCACAGTGGGTAGGACATTGCCTTGCACATGGGCTAACCAGGTTCAATCCCCAACATCCTAAATGGTCCATCAAGCACCTCCAGGGGTAGTTCCTGAGCACAGAGTTAGGAGTAAGTCCTGATCAATGCCAAGGATGGTCCCCAAACAAACAAAATATTAACGACTATGCACCAGACCCCATTTAAAGTAATAGCCAGGAGCTGGAGCAGTAATGCAGTGACTAAGGCATCTATCTGCCTTGCTCCCCACATCTGACCCAGGTTCAATCCCTGGCACCACATATGGTCCCTTGAGCCCTCCAGAATGTCCCTTTCTCAAGCCTTCCCTAGGTTTCTCTCCAGAAGAAACATGTTTGATGGTTTGTTTTATTTAAATTAGAGTCACTCTCAGTCATTCTGATGCTTCCATTAATTCCTGGTTGTCATTCCGCTGACTGGGCAACGTTAGATTTGGGGTTGCACTGAGCCAGGAGCAGGCCCTGGGCAATACAAGGTGTGACCCAAAGCCAACAAATACAAAACAAGCAGAAAGGAACTTGAAAGGAAAGGCAGTTTGGTCACTTTGGGGGTCGGATGTGCCTTGGTGTGGATCATCTGGCATCGCTCCATGACTCACTTTTCATATCTTGTTTCACTCAAACCATTCACAGTAAAAGAGCAAATGTTACCCTGCAAGCCCCCTAAGCCCAGGGCCTGGCCTAGGACTATGTTTCTAACGAGTGAAAGTGAATGAAAAAATCCTCTCATCCCACCATACAAACATACTAGTCTCAACCTTAAAACCTACCCAACATTAACAGATCATTAATTTCTCGAAGCAAAGATAGGAAAAATGTAGCAATTTCTCCTTAGCCAGTTAAGACTGTGTGGTAAAATCATCAAGTTTCCTGGTATAGTCAACTCTGCTCTGCAAGCACTCATGGCCTATGTATTTAGATCGCACCATATTCCCAAAATGCCTTAAGATGATTTACAGATTTACAATATGCCTAAATAAATGAATTTAAAGAATGAATATGGGCCAGGGATGGGAGGTGGGGCGTGGGGTGGGTGGGTTCCATCATTGGCCCTGGGGCTAAAGAAAGAATGGGAAGGTTGAACACAAATGCCACCAAGGAATGTGAGGGGAGTCAAGACTGCCCAGTAAGGGCTGGAGAGATAGCGTAGCCAGTAGGGCCTTGCATGCAGCCAGCCCAGGCTTGATCCCCAGCACCCAATTGGTCTCCCGGGCCTGCTAGGTGTGACCTGTGACCCCTGAGTAAGTTCTGAGCACCACTGAGTATGGTCCAAACATTCACCTCCCAAAAGTGAGAATAAAATGGGGCAAGGCTGGAGAACACTTGGGGCGTGCATTCTAGCAATTTCTAAAGACCTTTGTGAGAATCTTGTGCACCAGCATCACTGCCCCCAGTCCCTCCTCCTGGCTGCAGGCAGGGGACATTTGGAGGGCTGGGCTCAGCTCTGAGGCGACATTTCCTGGGGCATCATGAAAACCAGAAGGAACCTTCACTGAAGGGTGTCTGGGAGTGGAATCATGTAAACAGGATCAACTGGAGGAACCGGAGCTGTTTACTCAGAGAAGGGAAGGAAATACAAAGAGTGAAAGGTCTCAGAGAGCACTAGGCAAAGCTGCCTCATGCAGCTTCCCAGGGTGGCACAAAGACAAGGACAGAGCCCTGGAGGGCACAGCAGGGAATGGATGTCAGGTGGGGACACCGGCCTTACATTTTAAAATAATACATGGATTAGACTTAGAGATGCCTACAAGAGTATGCTACCTGCACGGCAGAGCCTGGCAAGCTACCCGTGTTGTATTTGATATGCCAAATACCAGTAATAATTATAGACCTCATTCCGGAATGGATTGAGGCTCTTTATGTTCCTGGAGCAAGCAGATGCCCTTGGGCTCTACTAGCATGAGTCAGGACATATGGAGATGTTACTGGGGCCCACTCGAGTAAATCGATGATGAACGGGAAGACAGTGAAACAGTGATTAAGGTCAGAGAGATGGCTCATAACCAGAGTACATGCCTTGTATGTAGGAACCCCAGGCACTAGCCCTGGTTCCTGGCACTGTTTGACCCTGAGCACTGTTAGGAGCAATGCCTGAGCTTTGTTGGGTATGGCCCAAAGATCAGAAAAAATACATTAGAACATGGGAAAATACTAAATAGCGAATTGGTAAAAATGTCCCATATCATATCTTAATTCTTTAGACTGGAGAAGAATTGAAGGACAGGGAGATATAAAAGTGGGTAAAGCACTTGCCTTGCATGTAGCTAACCCCATTTCAATCCCCAACACCACAGATGGTCCCTGACGCACCATCAGAGGTGGGCCTTGAGCACAAGACCAGTAATAAGGCCTGAGTAATGCAAGCTGTGGCTCAAACCTAGCTATACCCCCACATAGAAAGAAAAAAAAAACAAACTAAGGGCTGAAGTGGGTAGGGAACTTGCCTTGAAAGAAGCCGACCCCCACTTCAATCCCTGGCACCCCATATAATCTCCCAGACTCTCCAGGAGTGATGCGTGAGCACAGAACCAGGAGTAAGCTGAGTTTCCTCTCCATACCTGAGCTCTGCTGGGTGTGACCTCAAAAGAACCAACCAAACAAACAACAACAACAACAACAAACCCAAATAACAAAACCAAGCCCCAAACTAAAAGAAACTTGAAGCTTTTGAATCTAGCTTGGTGGAAGAGCATTTGCTTCACCTGTGTGAGACCCTGGCTTCAATATTGGACACTGGAGGCGAAAAACAAAGCCCTGAGCTTACTTGAAAATTACTTTTGAGGGGCCGGAGCAATAGTCCAGTGGGTAGGGCGTTTGCCTTACACGCAGCTGGCCTGTGCTGGCCCGGGTTCGATCCCGGCATCCCATATGGTCCCCCAAGCACTGCTAGGACTAATTCCTGAGTGCAGAGCCAGGAGAAAGCCCTGAGCATTGCTGGGTGTGACCCAAAAAAGCATAAAAAAAAAAGCGAAAATTACTTTTGAAATGTCCCTATCCATTCTCCTATCCTACCCATTCTCGAGCAAAACTTTTAGTAGTGAGCTTTTAAAGCTCTATTGGTCAACAGCTCATGCTTTATAAGGGGTGGTTGTCACACAATTAACGATTAAAAACTGCCTTAGTCATTTTACAATCACTGCAATACTTAAAGCCATGTACATTTCAGCAACCTAACAGTACTTGATTTTGATGATCATCACAGCAGAATCTCTAATGAGAATATAAGAGTTTTCCAGTTGAAATTTCATAGTAGGTATTACGTAATACCAACGCCAAGTTCAAGAGCACAGCCCAAGGCATCCGGCATCTATCCTGAAGGTAGCTTGGGTGCAGTGGGAGCACCAGTGATTTTCAATCCATCTGATCACTGTATCTTAGATCACTATTTCTCAGAGGATGCTGTTCGCTCTTCTGGATGGGGTCTCAGGATATGGCAGTAAGGAAGTCATGGGTGAAGAGCATGGAAGTGGCGCTGGAGAGTGAGTGCAGGGCGTAAGGTGCTCACCTTGTGTTTAGTGTACGTGGAGCTAGTTCTAGCCACAGCTCTGCCTCACCCTCACCCTGAGCGCCACCAGAGGGTCACTCCTGAGACAGCCCAGAAAGCTCCTAAGCACCTCTGGGTTGACCACAAACCAAAATTAAATAAGAGCGAATGAAGCCAGGTATTAAATAACAGAATAGGTGGCAGATTGGAGAAAGTAGAGTTGGTAAAGCCAAGCTGAGTCTGATCCCGGCACTAATATACAGTACCCTAAGTAGTGACAGAAATTATTCCAGGGCCGGAGCAATTGAACAGTGGGTAGGGTGTTTGCCTTGTACACAGCCAACCTGGGTTTGCTCCCCAGCCTCCCATATGGTCTCCCCAAGCACCACCAGGAGTAATTCCTGAGTGCAGAGCCAGGAGTAACCCAAGTGTGAACGGAGGAAGGGAGAGGGAGGGAGGGAGGGAGGGAGGGAGGGAGGGAGGGAAGGAGGGAGGGAAGGAAGGGAAGAGGGAAAGAGGGAAAGAGGGAAAGAGGGAGGGAAAGAAGGGCAAAATCATTTCAGAGCACAGAGCCAGGAACAAGCACAGCCTGGTGGACCCCAAACTAATAATAATGTAAATTACTGAAAACATACAGCGTCCATATCCCTGGAATATGGGACTTAAATCAGAAGGCCTGAGATAAGGACTCTTTCTGAAACTAGTTCAGACCCCGACTGACTCCAGGGAGTCTATAACTTGTGCCGACATGTAATCACTGGAAACTAAACAAGCTTTTTGTGGGATAATTTACCTTTTATGTTTTGTTTTTATGGAAAGATGAACCATAAGTCCTAATCCAGTGACTCACTGTTTTGGAATGGATGACCTTCAGCAGTTTGTGGCAGTCTGCAACTCAACGAACACTCACGGGCTCATCATTTATTCAACCGTATTTCCTAAGTGCCAGCCCTACACTTGACAAGCTGGGTACCGGGAGAATGAAGGCTAGTCACTGACCTTCAGGAGCTCAGAGTTAAAAAAAAAAATGGTTATCGCAGAGTCTGAAAACCCCAAAGCTTTCCTATTTATCATATAAATCACATCTGAACTGATTAGTAGGCAGAATGTGTGTCTGAATAAGGGTTTTACAAAATTATATGGTCTGATCAAGCTTAAGATGCCAAATTTAAATGAGTCCTCCAATAGATGGGCTCACATTTTGTGAATATTTACTGCAGTTTTTAATTATCATTGTCTTTGTAGCCATAAAAATCAAATGATGCCATCTTGACATTTAATCATCATTCTTTCCCACTCTTTAAATTAAATCATCTCTAAAAGTTTTGTAACCATTCTTTAAAACAACTAAAAAAAATCAATGAAATCAATAGAAATCAGTACACTCTGCAATACGACTACAACTTTTATGTCTAACGTAAATGAGCATGGGCGAACAGTGTTACCCTAATGAAGTTAAGTATTTAGAAACACCTGGATAGATGTCATAGTATTTGAGAAAAAAAAAAAATTAAAATAAACTTTGTAATCTCATGTTAAGACAAACGCCAAATTTCAGCCCAAGGCAAGCTCTTTACTGATGTATTGTAAATGGCTTAAAAGCATGAGGTTTATAATGGAATGCAAGCAGACCAAGTCTCGGTGTAATATACATAAATGATATGTTTCTGCTCTTGTATAGTATTTTCCTCCCTCCTGAGCATTAATCTTTCAATGACTTACTCCATAAATTATTGAACTTAGTTCAAAAGCAAATGAAAGTTAAAATACCCATTTATTGAATGGCTAAAATGCCATGTTGGAATTACTATGATTTATCTGCTCCTTTAACGGTTACTGTAGCAAACGTACTTCATTACTCAAAATTATTACCTCGCTGCATAGTTTACTTTAGTTTAAATATAAATCTATTCCCCAAACAGCAGCTGTTTGTCAGGATCTTATTCATTCACCCATAACTACGAGACTCAACTTTTTTCTCTAGATAACCCTGAGGGGTTATCTCTGAGGTACATAATGGACAGCATTAACTTTCTGGAAACCAATTAAATTTGCGTGTACCGTAATTATGATGGTGGGCGGGTAGGGGGCAAAGTAACATTTAACTAGCACCAGTCCACTTCCTGTGCTCAGACACCAATGAGCTCCCCCAAACCTGGAGCCCAAAAGCGTGTCTGTTGAATGCCATTGCTCTCGTGGATTCCTTGGGTCTTATGACTGACTTCACAGCAAGAAAGCGCTTGGTGCTGGGGTTGAGAAGGTAAGAGTCTGGGAGAAAATCCAACTGCTCATGTGATGAAGAAATGCTTCAATAGGTGGCTGCATGCTTTACATGTGTGAGGCCCAGGTTCAATCCCTGGTATAAGCAGGGTCCCTGAGCACTGCTAGGAATGGCCCCTGGGCACTGCTTACTGGATGTGCCCCCAAAACTCAAAATAGTCAAACATAAATAATAAAATGCCACTTTCGACCTTTCCATATCAGTGTGAGCTAGAGAAACAAGACAGCAGCCATGCATAAGACTGATCCAAGGTCACTTCCAGTATTTCATATGGTCTTCTGAGCCCCAGCAGGAGTGGCCCAGAACATAGCCAGAAGTGGCAGGGAGAGAGAGAATGGGGTAAGAGGGAAAGAGGGAGAAAGGGAGGGAGAAGGAAATGGAGGGAAATAGAGGAGAAAGATCTGATTTTGCTTCTCATAATCTGCTTGGGTAAAGTACATCTTCACCTAGGGAAAAATTGGCCACATACAGGACAATGGACTGAATGGCCAATATATAAAGAATTCTGACTAATAAATAAGGCAAGTTGACTTTATAGAAATAGGGAGTGGTCAGAGAGCAATCCAAGGGCCAAATATGTGGCTGGCATGTGGGTGACCTAAGTTCATGCGAGCAGGATTGATCCCTGAGCATGGAGCTGTCATAAGCCCCTTAGCACTGCCAGGTGTGACCCCCACACCAAAAAATAAAATAATAGAAACTAAAATAAGAAATGTACACCATTTACCAATGGATATGATGTGGAGATGCATTACAGAAAGATATAAAATGTGTGTCATTAGAAATAATCTGACCCTGGTTCAATCCCAGGTACCTCATACATTCCTCGAGCCTGCAGGGAGGAACCCCTGAGCATCGCCGGGTGTGACCCAAAAAGCAAAAAAAAAAAAAAAAAAGCTACTTCCAACCTGCTAAAGTATCCAATAAACTAGGTGAATGATCCATAAATGTAAAGATGGTCAGTTATTTCTTAAAATTGGAAAAAGCTTAATTCACAGAATGAAGGGGTATAAAACCATTAACATTCACAATACTAAACAATATTTAATAAGGTAAATGTCTTCCTTATAGAAAAGTACAGGAAGGGGCCAGAGTGATAGTTCAATGAGGAGGGCATTTGCCTTGCATGCAGCCAACTAAAGTTTAATCCTCAGCGTCCCATATGGCCCCCGAGTGAATCCCATATCCTCAGCATCACATATGGCCCACCAGAAGTGATTTCTGAATGCAGAGGCAGGAATAACCCCGAACATCACTGGGTGTGACCTGAAGAGCCCAAAAAAAAAGAGAGGAGAGGAGAGGAGAGGGAGAGGAGAGAGAGAGAGGAGAGGAGGGAGAGGGGAGGGAGGGAGGGGGAGGGGAGGAGGGAGGGAGGGGGGAGGGGGGGAGGGGGAGGGGAGGGGGGGGGAGGGAGGGAGGGGGGAGGGGGAGGGGAGGAGGAGGAGGGGGGAGGAGGAGAGGAGAGGAGAGGAGGAGAGGAGAGGAGAGGGAGAGGAGAGGAGAGGAGAGGAGAGGAGAGGAGAGGAGAGGAGAGAGGAGAGGAGAGGAGGAAGAAAAGATAGGAATATAAGCAAGCCCAGAATAACAGATTTTTACAATACTTGGGTTCATGGTACATTACAAAGTGCAACATCCATAGTGGTGGGCAATGTATCTTGCTTTCAAGGATATTGTTATATCCCCAGAATCCAGCCGAGTTTCTAACACTCAGTCGGTAATAAATATCTGTTGAACAAAAATAATGTGTACACACAAAAGCCAGGACAAGGGAAAAAAAGCATGTCCTTATAGCTGAGGTAGGAATAGGGTAGAAGGCTTAATTTTACTTTATTTTAGGATTTTCCTTATTTTTTTCTACAACATGTATGTACTAATTGTACAATCAGAGAACAAAAGAAAACTTTTAAGACACCTTTTTTTAAAAATAATAGTCCTGGGCCGGAGCGATGGCCCAGCGGGTAGAGCGTTTGCCTTGCACGTGGCTGGCCCATGCCGGCCTGGGTTCGATCCCCAGCATCCCATATGGTCCCCTGAGCACCGCCAGGAGTGATTCCTGAGTGCAGAGCCAGGAGAAACCCCTGAGCATTACTGGGTGTGACTCAAAAAGAAAAAAAAATAGTCCTATAGGCTAGTCACAATGTGTAAAATAAGAGGGAGAGAGATGCAAAGACAGAGAAAGAGAGACAGAGAGAAAGAGAGGAAACTGGGGTACCTGCTATTGAGGCAGCCTGGGGGTGGGCGGGAGGGGGTGGGGTACATTGGTGGTGGAAATGGGGCACTGGTGGAGGGATGGGTGCTGGAATATTGTACTACCAAGAACCAATTATGAACACCTTTGTAAGTGTATGTCTCACGGTGATATAATAAAAAATTTAAAAATAAATAAAATTTAAAAAAGCAAAAGAGAACAAAAATAACATGAGGCACTGCATTAAGTGTCCGATTTCTCAGAAGCCTTTTGTCATGGTTTGCCACATAGTGCTGCTGTGGAGGCAAGCTATGTTGCTGAAGCTACGTGAATGCTTTGCTACCATGATAGCTTATCTTAAGACAAAATGGGGGGTCGTGTTGCAGGGCCCTTGTCTTGACTCAAATTGTAATTATTCACATTTACTTACTCATTTTTGTTCCCACTGTGCTTAGTCCCAAATAATCCCCAGTCCTAAATAAATATGTCAGAACTGGTAAAAAATTAAAAAATTAAAAAATTAAAAAAATAAAAATAATAGTCCTATAGAATTCCGATTTGGCTTAAATTATTCATACCTATCAGTACAAGATCCAGATTCAGGACCATGGGCAGATAGACAGCACAGCAGCTTGCCTTGCTCGCAGCACACCCAGCTTCAATCCTGGTATTCCGTAGAGGTCCCCCAGACCACCAGGAGTGATTCCTGAGTGCAGAGCCAGGGGGTAGCCCCAAAGCAAAAACAAAGATACTAAATATCCAATACAGAATATCCAAGAGAGAAGGGCTGTGTGAAACTGTGTCAAGGGCCTGTGTCTGCTGTGTACAAGGCACGCCGTAAGACCCAGGTTTAATCATCGGCATCCTCTAGGGTGAGAGAGCCCAGGTATGCTGAACCAGACTCTCAGACATGGGGCAGAGCTGCTACTTGCTCTCCCTGTGCCCAGCTGCTCGTGAGGCGCCCGGGAGGCATGGCAGGTTCTAGTCCTGGCCTGCTACCCCAGCAGAACCTCACTAGAAGCCAGACCACCCTCCCCTACTCCATGGGGCCGCCATTTTCCACATCCAGACTTCCCTCTCGTCACAACTCCACCAGCAGACCAGACACTCACAGCCTGGTTGCGCGGCCACTAGCGGCGGCGCAGTTCATCAATAAATGCTTTATTTAAATGTGACTACAACAGTATGCCACCTGCACGGCAAGCCTGGCAAGCTGCCGTGTAGTATTTGATATACCAAATACCAGTAACATTTTATATTAGGTCATTCCCATGACCTAATATAATGGTTTAAGGCTTGTTCCTGGAGCAAGCGGATGCCTTTGGTTCTACTAGCATGTAACAGGACATATCGAGATATTACTGGTGCCCGCTCTAGCAAATAGATGATTAACGGGAAGATAGCGATAGTGATAGTGATCCTCTAGGGTCCTCTCAGCACCACCAGGAGTGATTCTATTCCTGAGTGCAGAGCCACGAGTAACCTCTGAGCATCACCGAGTAGGGCCCCCAACAATAAATAAACTACGCTACATCTCATATGACAACCAATTCCTTTTCTATAAAAATGTCTTATAGAAGCATTTGTCATGTAAAAACAGATTATTCAGTAAGATGCATTATAGTCCTTGCTTCTTTTTCTCTAACTTACATTAGAAATAGTAGTGAAGATTTTATAACATCTATAACTTAGATTTCCCCTCAACAGACCTTTGGTTTTAATACCCCGCACTCTTGCTGTAGCATGGAACCAAAAGAGCTGGAGTGCCTTTCTTGTTTTAACCAGTCTAAATCATCTCAGTATCGCCAGCATGTTAATTAGAAAATGGTTATTTCATGTGAGATTATGCATATTATATGCATAGAAAAATATGCATGTATACAAACAGTGAGACAATTTCCCTCTCACAGAGAGCATTTTTTCCTTCTCAGTGAAAGCAAACAAACAGAACCCAAACAGGGAAGCCCATTAGGCCTAGTCTCCAAAGGCAAAAGCAGATGGACAGAGGTTCTGAGCTCAGCGGGAGCACTGAGCTAAGCAGCAAAGCCAAAGTCCACAGCCCATGGACCTGAGAACCGGATACCCAGTCCCCGAAAATGGCATGTCCTCTAAGAAGACTTTCAACCTTTGAATGCAAAGATTGAACTGTTGCTAGCAGAACTGACAGAATACAGTGCACCTTGGTACTGTCAGACGTGTTAGCTGCTTTAAACCTGTAGTGTGGGGCCAGAGCGATAGCCCAGTGGGTAAGGGCGTTTGCCTTGCACGCAGCCGGCCTGCGCCAGCCCGGGTTCCATCCCCGACATCCCATATGGTCCCCGAGCACCGCCAGGAGTAATTCCTGAGTGCAGAGCCAGGAGAAACCCCTGAGCATCGCCGGGTGTGACCCCCGAAAAAAAAAGCAAAAAATAAATAAATAAATAAATAAATAAACCTGCAGTGATACGGTCCCAGTCCTAAGTCACCCACCTTCCCCAGTCAAGCACAGCGATGCACGCCACGTCAAAGCATTATGCTTGAATTTTCCATAAAATTAAACAGAGAACCCAAGACTCAGCTTCACCTTCACCACAGAACTGCAGGCTGGAAGGAGAAGCAGCCGCCAGTTACTAACATGAGTGTACTCAGGCCTGAGAGGTAGTGCGGGACAGAGTGGAGTCCCCAGGGGCCCAGATGCACCACTGAGCATCATCGTGGGGGCTCTGAGGTTTTGAGCCAGGCGGTGTCCATGTAGAGAATGATGTAGAACCTCCAAAATGTGTGAGCACAGGGCCAGGAAGGAAGCATGGAGCTGATGAGTGTGGTGGGTGGCGCCTACAAGATTCAAGAGGGGGCCGGGCTTCTACCTGGCATGTGGCAGACCCAGGTTCTATCCCCAGCGTCCCTGGAGTAATTCTTAAGAGCAGAGCCAGGAGTAACCCCTGAGCATTGCCAGATGTGGCCAAAAATAAATAAATAAGGGTTAGGGTAGAGGTAATACAGAGGGAGGGTAAGGCTCTTGCCTTGCACGCAATTGATCCAGGTTTGATTCCCGGAACCACACAGAGTCTCCTGAACTAAGAACTTCTAGAACAGTAGGGAAGGTGCTTGCTTTCCCTACTTTGCATGGCTTTGCATGGCCACCTCTGCTTCAATCCCTGACACCTCATATGTCTTCGCAGTAGCACTAGGAGTGACCCCTTAGCACAGAGCCAGGAGTAAGCCCTAAGCACTGTCAGATGTAGCCAAAATGCCCAATTTAAAAAAAAAAATAAACTAAAGTGATGTGGAAAGGTAATGAGTATTTCTATTTGTTTTGATTTTGTCTGGGGCCACAGGCAGAAGCCCTGGGTGGGGTTTGGGTGCTGGCTATTCCCTTCACATTGCTGGGGGTGCCCTGGGCAGTATTCGGGGTCCTTGAGGTTCCAAGGATAGAACTGAACCCAGTGATTGAATTCAAGTGTGAGCATACATTCGATCCACTCAACTATCTTTCTAGTTCTTTTTGCTCAACATCTTAGGAACAATAAAGTGGTCACTTTTGCAGGGGGCTCCCCATCCCCCGCACGAGTGTCGGGAATCCATCATGGCTGAAACACACTGGCTGGAACTGCCTGACTCTCTACTCAAACTTTACTGGTCAGAGAGACCCACCATGAGCATCCCACGCAGAAGCAAGCATCTGGGATGGATGGATACTCTAATGAATGAAGATCTGTTGGCTCAGTGGATGAATGAGAGGCAGTGGAGGGAGGCCGGCAATCCAGAGGCCACAGCACTAAAAAAAGTCTCCTGCCTTCCGCCGAGTTGCAAATCAATGAACACTTACGAATTGAACTCAAATGTTTTTTGACCCAGAGCATGAAATAAACAGCCTGTTGAGTGATATCACAAATGATGACAGAGCCATGTTTGAGGTGGTTCAGAAGCCGAGCCCGGGGCTATATATATCCCCTACAACATGTGTGCGGGTTTTGTTAAGGATCGCACACACTGCACCATTTGGCCCTGCTTATCCTGAGTAGGCAACAGGGGACAAATTGAACAGAGGGCCTTAGGATCATGAAAGCAATTGCCTTCTTGACCCACCCCTTCCCCCAACAACTTATTTTCAAACAATGCACACTGCTTTTTCGCGTGTGATTTGAATGTGTATTTTGAAACATGAACTGCCAAGCTGGTTAACTAAGATAAGGTATTAGCAAACTCTTTGGACTCTCTGGTTAACACACCTCCCAAGCACTAGGCATTTACTCAGTGACCACCAGGACCACCAGGCTAGCCGCAGACTGCTCCCCCGTCTCCCACCTGCTGGCAATCATGGACCAAGCACTTGTAGCTGAGTATGTACCTGGGTGATTCCAGCCTACACAGCAGGCACCAACTGCTGTACTTTGACTATATAACAGCAGCACAATCTAATCCTTCCTATCTTGGGGCCTGACAGAGGGGAGGGCATTTGTCTTGCACGAAGCTGATCCGGGTTCAATTTCTGGCTTCTCATATGGTCCCCTGAGCACTGCCAGGAGTAATTCCTGAGTGCAGAGCCAGGAGTAACCCATGAGCATCACTGGGTGTGACCCTCCCCAGAAGAAATCCTGACCAACTTAACGGACATCAGTATCTTCACTTCGCCCCGAGTCACCAACATTCAATCTCCTGGTACCTGACATAAATTCTTTCCCTTTAGTCTTCCCGGAACTTACAAGGTCGGCAAGTTTACTCTCCATTTTCCAAGGGCACATGGAGTCTGAGAGCTTGCCTAAGATCACATGCCGGAAGTGACATATCTGCGGTGCAGTTTTACTTTTTAAGGGTGTCTCCAAGCCAGGGCCCCCACCAGTGATTGAGTCTCAGTCCACTGGGCCACGGGTCTAATGCAAGGATCCACGTTTGTGATGCTGCTCGGGGCCTGCAGAGAGAACGATTGCTCAGCCCCCGCGGTGCTCAGGAGCTGCTAACCACCACCTGAGAAGCTCGCAGGACCAAGAAGTGCCGGGGATTGAACCAGAACGGGTCACGTATGCACCAAGCTCCTGCAGTATCCCTCTAGCCCCTGGGGCAGACTCTGTACTCCTAGGCCACTTCCATTTAGTGTAGCTTTGGGGGTCACACCAGCGGTGCTCAGGGGTTACTCTTGCTTCTGTGCTCAGGAGTGACTCCTGGTGGTGCTCTGGGATCAAATATGGTGTAGGGATTCTAACCAAAGGCCAGGGGCCTTAACCCCTGTGCTGTCTGGCCCTACCTATGATGGCCAATGTTCTGATGTGAGCACCGGGCTCCCTTTAGCTTCCTTCGCTCCTATCTCTCAGTCTGCACCCAAGTGGTTCACTGAGGCATCTCTTCCATCAACAGCTTTGCTCTGAAGGACTGCAGAGAAGGCAGAGTCCTGGGCGCCTTGCGGTCAGGGTGACTGACACAGCCTTCATGCTGCCGTCTGTTCAGATTTAACATTTAACACACGTCCACATCCCACCTGTCCTCTGTTTCTCCCCACCCGGAAAACCCCTGTCCTCTGCTGTTTTCCAGACTTCAACCTCCCGTGGACACCTGTGGTCTCCAGATCCAAGGACGGGTCTTCCCCGTCCATTCTGGGCCCTGGGATCCTCACTGATCTTGTCTAGCAAAAGATCAGGGTTAATGATGCTCATGAGTCTAAATGACGAACAGCCTATGCCCCTGAGGGAGACCTCCAGCTGCTAACTCGCTTGCCATCTACAGTGAGGATTCATTCTCTCTCGGGGCTGCTCCACGTCCAAGACTCTGACCCCATTGGGAGCTGGTGGCACATGCGCACTGGCTCCCTCCTCCCACCACCTGTCCAACGAGGACGGTTTAGCGAGGTGACACTTGTGAAGGTTTTTTACAACAGAGCACACATGTGGTCTTGGTGGCTCGCACAACAGCATTCCACACTGCAAAACCCAAGAACTATTTTTTAGAGATACAGCTACCAGCTGAGCACAGCCTAGGAGGTTTCCGTTTTTGGACGGCTGTGCAGCAATGACTCGTTCATTGAGAATACCTCCAAAAAAACAACAACAAAAAGGCACATACAAGTGGTGGGGATTACAGGAACGAATACAAAGAACACTTCACAAAAGTAGCCACCACCAATGCCAAGTTTTTCAGACATGCGGCAAAGACCTTGCTTTGTTCTGTGTCTCCTTTTGAAAACCAAGTGAATATATTGAGTCTCAGGCATCCGGATGTCCTTTCCAGGTAGGCAAGGGAAGGCTGACCAGGCCCACTGGGAGCAGGCTCCAGAAGCTCCAAGGATGCCTCCAATAAACACGAAACTCTCGAGTCCTGGTGCCACTTGCCTGGCCAGTTAAAGCTGGCATGTCCGTGGGTGTAGGTTTAAGTGTGGAATCACCCTTACCTCTCCAGACTGTAATTACACAAAGCTTTTCTGGCTTCAGAAAAAAAAAGGTTTCTTTTGAATGAGGGCAAGTTGCTCATTGCCACTTTAAAAGGGCCAAGGGAAGCCAGTGAATGAGTGGGTAGGTTTACTGGGTTGCCTTGGGCTAAGAGGTTTGTGGGTAAATGGCTGCACTCCTCCCAGACACCAGAGTCAGCTTCCTTTCTGCCTGGGCTTCCCTTCTAGGACTCTGAGGATGGCTCAGAGGTGCCCTGCATCCAGCTGACACCCCAAAGACGGCCATGAGCGGCTGGAGTAATAATACAGTGGGTAGGGAGTCCGCCTTGTACATGGCTGACCCAGGGTCTATCCCCAGCATCCCACATGGTTCCTCGAACACTGCCAGGAGTGATTCCTGAGTGCAGTGATAGCATCACTGTACTGAGAGATCTGACCGAAAACAAAAACAAAACAAAAGATGACCACGGTGTTTCAACTCCAGTTGAATGCGAATGTCTGGAGGCAGGAGATGTGGTTTTCAAGCCATGCCGAGGCACTTTAGCTTCTCTCACCTCCGACACCCCAAGGCCCTGATCCGACAAGTAACTCAGGGCAACCGGAGTAAGCCCTTGATTGGTATCAGACTCGACACTGAAAGAAAATCGCTCTGCCACCCTAGTCCCTCCTCAAGTGAATTCCTTCCTGTGTATGTGTCACTCTTGTTTTCTCCCTAAGACACATAACATAGGGGACCCTCTAGAGAAAAGGTGTGTCAAACATCAAGACAGTGGCATTCTTTGCCAAGGCTTGCTGTTTAAGAGGGAAGACGCAGAGGATATGAACACTCGGCACAAGCCCTTTGCAAGTATCCATAACTTCCCAGGCACACACATCATCACTGACACACACACACACACACACACACACACACACACACACACACACACACACACCACAAAATGGCATCCAGCAGTTTCCTACTCCCAATTAAACATACTTAATATGGGGCAAGGGAGATAGCATCAAACCGCAGGCTCCAGATGGAACCACACAGTTTCCAAGCACCTGAGAGCAACACCCCAAACACAGGCCAGAAGCAGCCCCCAAGACTGGCTAGGCCCAGTCCCAGAACAAAAAATTGAATTCCAGTTTCAAATTAATTTGCCACAGGAAGTCCCACAAATTTGCATCAAAAAATTAAAAATGAAGGTGGATTGGAGAGACAGAGCAGTGGGATAAGGCCTTGCCTTGCATTCAACCAACCTGGGTTCAATTCCCAGCACCCAACATGGTCTCTGAGTGCAGAGCCAGCAGTAAGCCCTGAGCACTGCTGGGTATAGTCACCAAACTATTTGTCTTCTACCCAACCACCATTGTATGAGAGAGAAAGAGTGAGAGAGAGAGTGTGGAGAGAGAGAGAGAGAGAATGAGAGAGAGACCTATCCTAAATATCATAACCTAAGCGGGTAGATAACCTATGTGTTCCCAAGTCCAAATGTGGTAGTGAGGATGGAAGGAAGGGGTAGAGAGATAGTACAGCTGGAGAGTAGGGTCTTGCCTTGCATGTGGCTGACCAGGTTTGATCCCCAGCATCCCATGTGCTCCCCTGAGCACCACCAGGAGTAATTCCTGAATGCAGAGACAGGAGTAACCCCTAAGCATTGCAGGGTGTGCCCCCAAGAAAAAAACTGAGGGGGAGAGAAAGAAAGAGAAAGAGAAAGAGAAAGAGAGAGAGGGAGGGAGGGAGAGGGAGAGAGGGAGGGAGGAGAGAGAGAGAGAGAGAGAGAGAGAGAGAGAGAGAGAGAGAGAGAGATCTGGTGTTTCAGTGTGCAAGGCATGTGCTCCAGCCTTTTAAGTCCTTTCTGACTATTCCTTAGGACCTGACCTAATGATGTAGCTTGTCGAGGGGTCTCACCCCCCTAATTATTGGGCTGTTTCTTTTATTTTGTTACACAATAACCTCTCTTTTTTGCAACTATGACACTGACAAAAACAGAAGGGCAAAGCTAATTGGTTAACTTTCACCCACTGTTAATATTAATGATGTGTCCCCAGCAAATAAAAAGCTCAATAGGTCTCCCAAGCTTCAAATGCTTGTTTTCCAGTCTCCAAAGGAGAGTGAAAACCTGCTTTGTCAGAGGTCTTACACAGACATTAAAAGAACAACCCACCAGTTATTTATTTTTTCTTCCTATTCATCATTCTTTTCTTCTATTCCTTTTGGCAAACAATGCTGTCAGTTCATAGGCATGGGGGAGAAAAAAAGGAAGCAAGAAGATGAAATATTCGTCCTAAAGAAATGCCACCTAGGAGGGACCGGAGTGACAGCACAGTGAACAAGGAGCTTGCCTTGTACGTGGTCAACCCAAGTTCGATCTCCAGCATCCTATACGGTACCCCAAGCCCGCCAGGGATGATACCTAAGTGCAGAGTTGAGCATCACCAGGTGTAACTCAAAATAAAAAAAAATAAAACAAACAAAAAATAAAATGCCATCTAGGGCTGGAGAAATAAACAGGCTAAAGCACTTGCCTTGAACATGGCTGACCCCACCCCAAACCCACTCACAGATGGTGCTGTCAAGCACATCAAGGGCTAACCTCTAGGCACAGAGCCAGGAATAAGCCTTGAGCACCACCACGAGAGGCCCCAAACCAAAACAAAACAAACAAGAAGAAATGCCTTCTTTTTTCCCACCAGGAACAATTTTCCAGTACTTGTTCCCTACTGACTTCAAGTAACGGTAGTAGAAGCTTTGGAACGCATTGCAAATTAAGCACAGAACATACAGATTTTCAGCTTCAAAACAAAGCTAATAGGGCCAGAGCGATAGCACAGTGGGTAGGGGTTTGCCTTGCACGGGGCCGACCTGGGTTCAATCGACCTGGGTGCATCTCATACGGTCCCCTGAACACCACCAGGAGTAATTCCTGAGCACAGAGCCAGGAGTAACCCCCTGAGCATCACCAGGTGTGACCCAAAAAGCAAAAAAACATTCACCCAAACCCAAGCTAATAAATACTTCATTGTACCATTGTTACAAACATTATTTTAAAGCACTTTTTATGCCATTAATGATGCCTTGAAGTAGCAAATGGACTAAAGAACTCTTATTTCACACCGACAGCATCTACGCATATACTGTCAGATACTACTGTAAATAGTTGAGTACAAATGTAAATTTACATAAAAACACCAAATACTGCAGGTTTATCAGTCTTGTCTTAAATGATTATCTGAATTCCTAAGTCAAAATCTATCCAAAATAACTGTCCCGTAATGCAAAAAAATGTAGCCCTTCACATACTCCAAATGAAATAAGTCAGCCCTATAAGTGTCAACTGCAAGTTATTTGTCAACTGCAGGTTACAACAAGCCATAAGTATCAATGCTTAGTCTAGCTCCAAGTCCCAGGAAAGTTACAAAACACCATGAATTAGACAGACTGGAGGTAGATCCTAGTAAGTAACCCATCCAGAGGATAGCTTGCACAGAAATTTTAGCTACGAATTCCCATGGTAATCTTAGAGAATAAATATCCAAACTAGGAATTTAAGGGGATACCATTAGCTTCATGGTAATTTCACCCAATTTTCCACGGAAAATTACTAAAATACCATAAGGCAATTTTTTAAATCCCATACAGGTCTAGACACACCCACATCCACGATGAGTCCCAATAAACATTAACTGAACAAATGTACTTGCACAAGCTGAATTATGTAAAGACTGTTCTCGGCTACTTCATGTTTATTCAATAAGAATATATATATGTATATATATACAAATATTTATCTATACATACATATTGCACTTTTCTTGGTTCTTAGGACACCAAGTAAAGTGCTCAGTCAATAGTGACTGAATCACCCAATTATATATTTAAGTGGAATGCACAAAATTACTTAAATGAAAATGCAGACCCGGGAAGCAATTGTTCTATCTGGGTCGCAGATAGGTGGATGAAGCTTTCTATTACAGCGCCAGGGAGCCGGCGACACTGCAGTGTGTTAGACAACTCTAAATGAGGTCGTCGGGGCGAGCTAAGTCGTCTTGGAACATTTATTACCTCTAAAGCAACGTGGTTGTTTACGGCCACACGAGGTTTCCATTTACTAGGGAATGTGGTTTTATGCGAAGCTTATCATTAAGGCGGGCCTGGGAGACTGTAACGCTGGTAACATCATTCACTGGTTACAGGAAGGTTTGTCTCCTGTCTTCAGGGGCTGAGTGGGAAGAATCTGGAGAACTCTCTGACCTATGAAGCATCTTCTAAGCAACTTCTGTGATTTGGATGTGCCACCATTCAAACCATAACCACAAATGGAAATTTATGCAAAAAATTTATTTTCCTTATTATTCATCATTCTTTTCTTCTATTCCTTTTGGTAAACCACACTGTCAATTCATAGGCATGGAAAGAAAAGAAAGCAAATAAAAGGACTATCTGTCCTGAAGAAACGCCAGCTAGAGGGGGCCCGAGTGGGTAAAGTGCTTGCTTTGCACGTGGCTGACTCAAGTTCATGGCTTGGTCCAATACCACCTTTGTTTTATTAAAAAATACAGTCACTGTGGGGCCGGAGCGATAGCAGAGTGGGGAGGGCGTTTGCCTTTGCACCTGGTCAACCCAGGTTTGATCCCTGGCATCCATATGGTCCCCCAAGCACCGCCAGGACTAATTCCTGAATGCAGAACCAGGAGTAACCCCTGAGCATTTGCCTGGTGTGACCTAAAATGCAAAATAAAAAATACAGTCACTGAAGTATCTGAACACTTCCTCACGGTGAGTAGCTCATCAGGATGGCTTTCTAGAACCCTCTAAAGTCATCTACTCCAACCTAAGGGTATTCACAACCTCTGGGTTTTTCCACAGGCAACTCCTGGCTGGAAGGAGTATCTGGGTCAAGCTCGGGGTGTGTGCTGTTATGGTCTGTGGTGAAAGTGATTCTCAGAGTAACCAGATGGAGCCATCTGACGCTTCACGACTGCCTCCAACCGTTCAACTTGGTTAAATACAAGAGGATGCTGCTCCTTCTGTGATCTGGCTTCAAGCAGGGGCGGGGCTGTGGGGATAGTACCAGGGAGAAGATGCTTGTCTGGCTTTTGACTCAACTTGACCCAGCATCATACATGGTCCTCCAAAGCGCCAGGAACTGCCCCCAATCATTGCCAGGTGTGTCCCAACCCCAAACATGTTATTACTTAGTAATAGCAATAAATAGAGATTGCAGTGTTTAGGAACAACCTGGACATCTCTTAGGTGTGAGATGTCTTCCGAGGTCTCGAGGCTGCTAATAAAATGCCTCCCTTCTCTTATCCCTCTCTAATTCTTTCCCTAGGGTGCCACCAGCAGCCTTCAGAGCCCTTGGACACAAAAGAAAACAACTTGAGGAGTCATTTAAAGAAGACACGGAGACAAGCGAGCATTCCAGTTCAACACTGCTATTCACATAAGAGTTTGTTTTTTCTTCTTCTCACAACCTGGATATTCAAGTAACCATCTTGAAACCTCTGTAAAGAATTGGGCACCAGGGGCCGGAGTGATAGTCCAGCCGGGTAGGGGCGTTTGCCTTGCACGCGGCCAGCTCATGCTGGCCCAGGTTCGATCCCCGGCATCCCGTATGGTCCCCTGAGCACTGCCAGGAGTAATTCCTGAGTGCAAAGCCAGGAGTAACCCCTGAGCATTGCCAGGTGTGACCCAAAAAGCAAAAAGAAAAAAAAAAGAATTGGGCACCAAAAAGCTGGCAGATGTTGTGGTACACTTTTATTGCAGGTGACTTTTGTGAAGTGTGGAGAAGGGAGAGGCGGCCTTTTCCTTCTCTATGCACCGGAAGTGCTTGGGGAAGTCCAGGACTGAGGAGAGCCCGCCATGATCCCCCTGTATGGTACATACAGATCTCACATTCAGGCAGTGCATGAGGAGGCCATTAAACCACACCTAAGTTCCATTTGTTCTCCCTGGGTTGGGAGTTGATCCCTACCACTGATTTCTCCGAGCACTGCGGACTCAGGCTGGGATGAGGAATTTCTCTTTTTTTTTTCTGGTTTGTTTTGGTTTGGGTTTGGGGGTCCACAACCAGCAGTGCTCAAGCGCTTACTCGTGGCTCAGTGCTCAGGGCTCACTCCTGGGGTACCTACCAAATGGGATGCCAGGGACAGAACACAAGTCAGCCATGCGCAAGGCAAACACCCTACCAGCTGGACTCTGGCTCCAGCCCTGAGCAATTGCTCTCTGCAGAGAAGGAAAATCAGCCGCAACTCTTACCTAGGACTTTCCCTCACAAAGAAGAATGTCAGGAGGAAACAGTGAAGCAAGGCACGTCTATTTGCAGAGGATACGAAAAGGGGAGAGTTGTAAGCGCACATCTCAGGTGGAGATGCGGCCCCACCCTGCATGGGAGGTGATTGCTCGCCTTTAGTTTAACAGGTTTTCTCCAAGCTGCCTCCCCCACCGCCCCCTTGGGGCTTCCGACCTAGATAAGAGTCCATTGTTACGGTGTTGTCAAAAAGCAGAAAATGGAACTTTTGGATGGTCCTCCTTGCCACCACCCTTTGTTCTTGCTGGAGCTTCTCTCTGCAGGCGTGGGGGTCCAGCCCTCTCTGGGCCTGCTCTGGCGCCAGCTACGAATCTTATCAGACTTCTGTTCCTGTGTCCACAAAGTGGGTCTGGCAATAATGCTTCTGGCTGCTTTAGCGCTAGTGACAGAGTAAATCTTCTAGCCCCATCTCGGTTTATTACTTCCCACGAAGTCAGAGCCAGGAACTCAAACCAGGAGCTTCACTAGCTACCTCGCCCGCTTCACTTAGAAAGCAACGGTAGGCGACAGCAGAAGGGAAAGGACAAGGGCATGGCCGAAGCCAGGTGGGACGGGTAACTGTGAGGGGGGCCTGCGGCAGGCGAACACCAGCCCCCTCGGGAGGAGCCGGGGGCGGCAGCAGGCCTTCCGGGTGAGGGCAGAGACAAACCTGAGTGCTGAGAGGGACGCACGGCTCATAAACTGAGCAGCATGTCAGCGAAAGCAGACACATCCCAGCTCCAGCAAGTCTGTCCAGTTTTTCCCCAGCTGTGCCCATGGATAGCCTCGCCATGAGCACAGCAGGTTTCTGCAAAACAAAGCCTTCAAGGGTCCCCTCTAGAGTGAAGAACTGGCTCCCAGCACAGCAAGTTGGAGCTGCAGGTGGTGAGTTTCTTCTGGCTGGAGAAGGAGGGAAGATTCGAACAAGAAAAGGCAAAGGTGGGGGAAGGTTCTCGGGGAAGAAGACAGGAAGGTGGCAGGGGGGTGACAGAGCACAGAGGAAGGATGCTATGGAGGGGGTCAGGGAGAGCCTCAGAGGAAAGGTGCTGGATACAGGGTGGGCTCCCTGCACCCCTGAGCCAGACTCAGGAGTGGGAAAGGCTAGAGAAACCATACAGCAGGTCTGGCTGTAGCTGACCCCGGCTGATACCAGGCACTACATGATCCCACTAGCCCAGCCAACTTGGTGCAGCTCTGGAGACTCCAGAATCCCCGGGGCATCACAGTATTGCACTGTATTGCCCTTGTATCAAACTGGCTGAGAATGATCAACACGGACCTCCTGGGCACTGGTTGGGACATCCGCGCCCCAATAATAAGACAGAGCCAGAGGTGAGCTTTCTCTGGCTTCCTTCCTCCTTGCTTACCGCAATTACTGTACTTCCCACAGCTTGATTCTCTTTCTCTCCCCATCACTCCGCTCGGCTCTTCCACCCTGGTCTCCAGGCTGCTAGGGCTGCAAACAGGCTCTGAGAAGGTGGGAGAACCCCAAGTCTAGGGGAGGCTAGAAAGAGGGAAGGGAGCAGGGGTGGGGCACCAGGCCCAAGGAGCACCTCTCTGTGCTCGGCGCAGAACGAGACTCCCCCTCGAGCCCATCACGAACACCTGTCCCTGGCTTCCACAGCTGCACACACATGGACTATAGCTTTATTTTTTCTCTCTACTTTTTGCTTTTATATGAGGGGAGGGGCCTGCCATACCCACTGGTGCTCAGGGAACCTTATGTGGCACCAGGGAATTGACCTGGCATGGAATTAATGGTGTCTCTTTTCTTTTTTTTTTGCTTTGCTTTTTTTTTTTTTTTTTTTTGGGGGGTCACACCTGGCAATGCTCAGGGGTTTCTCCTGGCTCTGCACTCAGGAATTACTCCTGGCGGTGCTCGGGGGACCATATGGGATGCTGGGGGATCGAACCCGGGCCAGCATGAGCTGACCGCGTGCAAGGCAAACGCCTTACCTGCTGGGCTATCACTCCGGCCCCTAATGGTGTCTCTTTTCTGCAGAGAGCACTGGACAGCCTGTGCTCTCTCCCCACTCTGCTGTCCGGATTTCCATCTGACCACAGGGCAGGCTTGGGGGGAGAAAAGAAAGAAGAGATGGATGGTGAAGCGGGAGGTGAGAGAGGAGTCTCTGCCTCGGAGACGAATATCCAAGGAGTTGCACAAGCGGAAGTCGTGGAAAGTCGGTCTGAAGGGGAACGAAGGACCAAGAGCACTTGCCAGCAAGCTACTCACTGTTGTTTCTGAGTCTGTTTGCGGAGGGCAGACGCAGTGGTGGCAGAGGAGACACCAGGCACAGCAGTCCAGCCCTTTAAGCTCTGGCCCCAGTCTATACTCCAGTTTTTGTGGGATCTCTTCATTGGATTCAGGACTGTACAATTATTATAAATATATATATATAATAAATATATAATTATAAATATATATATATTTGGGGGGAGTCACAGCCGGCAATGCTCAGGGGTTTCTCCTGGCTCTGCACTCAGGAATTACTCCTGGCGGTGCTCGGGGGACCATATGGGATGCCGGGGGATCGAACCCAGGCTGACACAGGCCGGCGGCGTGCAAGGCAAGCGCCCTACCGCTGGGCTATCCCTCTGGCCCCTGTACAATTATATTTTAAGATAGTTTATCCCTTGAAACCCTATACTTAAATAGGTTTATCGATGCAAACTTTAAAGAACGGTCTTCAACCACCAGACCAGAGCCCAGTGCTCTGGAGCAGATCGAGATAGTAAAAAACCACTCACTGGCCTATTGCCTTGGCTCTAACCACCAGTCCATAGACTGGTTTGCAGGACAGGCACATAAGGTGGGAAAGATTGAAAAATGCTACTTTAGAGCATGGAATTGAGGGCTGAAAAGACAGTACAGAGGGCTAGGGGCTTGCCTTGCAGCCAATCCAGATTCAATCCTGGCACCCCATATGATCCCCTGAATTCCACCAGGAGTGATCCCTTAGCACAGAGGCAGATGTGGCTCAAAAACAAAAAAAAAATAAAGTACGAGGGGCCGGCGCGATAGCCCAGCGGGTAGGGCGTTTGCCTTGCACAAGACCAGCCTATGCCGGCCCGGGTTCGATCCCGGCATCCCATATGGTCCCCGAGCACCGCCAGGAGTGATTCCTGAGTGCAGAGCCAGGAGAAACCCCTGAGCATTGCCGGGTGTGACCCAAAAAGCAAAAAATAAAATAAAATAAAATAAAATAAAATAAAATAAAATAAAGTACGAGTTTTATCATTAACTTGGAGGATGGGCCGTACCCAGTAGCACTCAGGGCTTACTCCTTGCTCTGTGCTCAGAATCACTCTCGGCAGTACTCTGGGGACCGTAAACGGTGGGTGCCAGGAACTGAACCAGGGTGTGTTGCTTATAAACAAGCACATAGCACCAGAGCGACCTCTTCAGTCCTAAAGCATGAATTTTAATATAAGATTTTTCTTAATCAGATGCAGTTTCCTTAGAAACATTTTCTCTTCTAATTAGAAGCTTGAACCACTTAACATATTTTACATTTGTATTAGCCAGCGGGTTCCGTAATAAAAGCATCTTCCCCACAATTCTACTCTCCCAAATTTCCTTCTTGAAATGAGATTATTATTCATGCTTATTTGAACAAACCACGATGGTGTAAAAAAAGAAAGCCTTACTTTTGAGTCTAGGAATCTAGAAGCCTTGAAAAGTACCTGTTATCTTCATTCATTCATTCATTCAGGTCATAAGTATCTATTGATCATCTATGCCCTGGGTTCCACTAAAGCGACAGTATTAATAAAGTCCTACACTTGTGATTACTCATCAACAATTAGGAACCCCATTACATGTAAAAATGTTGATCATAAATATTCATTGATCTCTAGATCATCCCCAGGAACTTGGCTGAGGGCCCTCACACATAATCTGCTTATTTCATCTTTACAGCTGTGGTTGATGTCAACTGAGGGGCTGTAGTCAACCCTCAGGCCACGCCCACACATATCCTGGGGTCCAGGAATGTGGAAGCAGGGGGTCTGAGTGCCCTGGACTCCCCACCAGGAGCTGTGTCCCTTGGAAGACTTAGTTTCTGCCTCTCCCCAAGCACAGCGACAAAATCATTAAATCCATCACACAAGGCTTCTAAAAGATCTAGATAAGGTGGGAGATACAGATGCCTCATAAAGCTCAAAGTACTTTTTAGAATATCATTATTGTGATAATTAGCAGCATAATCATTACTATGACCTCCTTAGACTTAACTATTCCTTTCTAGGTCCTGGCAGTACTTTACATAGTGGGGCCAATTTTTTTTCTTTACACGTGTTGAGTTATACTGATGATCAATGATGCAGAATAGCTTAATTGATAATTATCATAAAAATCACTGGCTTTTAAATGATTTGTTGGGGACTCGGTGCTAAGAGGGCATGTTCCGCTTGGAAGAGGCTCTGGGGCGTCCCCAAGCACCACACCAAACCGAATCATTGAATAAAGGGCTCATTAAAGCCATTACCACACAGTAAATCTTTTTTCCCTTAAAATTCTCCACTAGGGAAAAAAATGGTTGAATTCCTATTGAGTCAAGTGCCTAAGACCAAGGAAGGAGGCTGATGAAATACTATGAGAGAAAGAAACAAGTTATCAAAGGAATGTCCTGGAGAAGAGAGAGAGACCATAGATACCACACCCTGCGGAGAAAGACAAACACACAAATAAAAATGCCCTTTGAAATCACAGATGGAGTCTGCGTCCCTCTTGGCATCTTTGTTAAGAAGCAATGACTTTGTTGCTTCATGCCTTAAAAAAAAATAATGGACACCCCCACAAACACATCCAGATGCTCACGAATATTCATGATGTGCGTCCAATCTGCTCCGGACTTGCCCTCGGCTGACTTTTTTTAAAAAATTTTTTTTAATTTTACCACCATGCAATATACAGTTAAAAAGATGTTCATGACTGGGTTTCAGTCATACATTTTTCCTGCACCTGTCCCTCCACTAGTGCCCTATTCCTACCCCTACTCCTCCAGCCTGCCTCTGTAGCGGGTACTATTTCTCTCCCTGTCTCTCTGTCTCTCTCTGTCTCTCTGTCTCTCTCTGTCTCTCTCTGTCTGTCTCTGTCTCTCTGTCTCTCTCTGTCTCTCTGTCTCTCTGTCTCTCTCTGTCTCTGTCTGTCTCTTTCTCTCTGTCTCTGTCTCTCTCTCTGTCTCTCTGTCTGTCTCTGTCTCTCTGTCTCTATCTCTCTGTCTCTCTGTCTCTCTCTGTCTCTCTGTCTCTGTCTCTCTCTCTCTCTGTCTCTGTCTCTCTTTCTCTCTCTCTGTCTCTCTCTCCCTCTCTCTCTCTGTTTCTCTGTCTCTCTCGCATTGTGGCTTGCCCTACAGACATTTGGGGATTATGAGACTAATTCCTGATTAAGTTAGACCAGACTCTACTGGAGCCCGTGAGATAAATGACACTGCGGCAGCACAAATTTAGATCTTTGTACTCTAAATAAATGCTGAACATTTCTCGCTACCCCTAATAAATAAATAATTCAGGCATGAGCCATGGAAGTCAGAGATGGAGACGGGGGCTCACTCCTAAATCCAAAGCCCCGTACCACCACTACGGCAGAGCTGCTAAATTCTGCCCCACTTCTGACACAGGTTGACAGGTGAGGAGGAGCAAGAAGACGAAATTCTTTTCTGAGAAACACAGTGAAACTGAGAAGGAACAGCTGAGTTCTTTGGCCCTCTGAGATATATTTTCCAATCTCACCAAGTGGCTTGGATAGTGTCTTTGCAGACAATGAGGGTTGAGAAACCTGAATAACGGGGTGGAGAGACAGCACAGTGGGTACCACACTAGCCTTACGCATGGCTGACACGGGTTCAGTTCCGGCATCCCCTATGGTTCCTAGTTCTCTAAGCACCTCCGGCAATGATTCTGATGCAAAGCCAGGAGAAACCCCTGAGCATGGCCCAAACCACCCACCCACCCACCCACACCACACACACACACACACACACACACACACACACACACACACGCTGTGCATGCAGGATTCAATTCCCTGTCACCACATGGATGAACCCTGAGCACTGCTAGTTGTAGCCAAATTCACTTCCTTAAACTCATGAACCCAATATTTTTCCATCTTGCTTTCCTCTACAGTAAAATTCTTAACAGCTCCAAATGGCAAGCCCGGCAGCTCCACTAATGGTCTCCAGAGCATCACCAGGGGTCTCTCCTGAGCACAGAGCCAGAAACAGCCCTTGAGCATGGCTACATATGGCCCAAATGCCCCTCCACATAAAAAATACTTAGAGACTGGAATAGAGGTGACCACTGTTTCCAGGTCAAGACCGCTCCCCCAGGAGTAAGCACTGAGACTGCTTGGAATGACAGAGACAGAGACAGAGACAGAGACAGAGAGAAGCTCAAACTCTCCCCCCTTTTCCGGAAAGTGTTTATATTTTAATCAGCATGGCATTTCAGTTTTCAAATGCCCACCCTGGGTATACGGTGTGAAAGCAAGCAAACCAAACTGCGGCTCTATACAGGCTCAGGAGCAAAAGGTTAAAGCAGAGCAGCGGGGCTGGAGAGCTAGTACAAGGGTGAAGGCACCTGTCCAATCCCCATGACCACCTCCGGCCCTCTAAGCACCACCCTGGGGATCCCTGAACATCCCTGGGTGAGCCTTGGATGCAAAAACAAAGAAGCTGAAGTTGTTGATGGTCTTGTGAAAAGCGGGTGAAGAGCATTCGACAGTGTGGATGACCGTATCACAGCCAACAGGTCTAACCTACCTTTTCCCATAAACGTACATGGGAGCTACGAAGGTGGACCGAGAACAGACAGACACCTGTACATGCCTCTCATAAAGCTCATAAGGATGAGAGATCCACGCGCCAAGATCAGACCTCTTTCTGCCTGCCTGATTCTGGTACAACCCCCAAATGTGGGCTATGTTATAGGCCTGGGCAGTTGGTGACAAATGTGACTTTGTGTGAGAAGAGTCGGTGCACAGAACTGTGTAACCATCTGGCTTAAGAGATAATGCCTCAGTGTATCTGACATGGGGGTCTGAGCACAGAGCCCGCTCAGCCGCGAAAGTCCAGTTTCTTGCTGCCATCGCTGAAGGCACAGCAGCCCAGAGCAGCAGCAGCAGCAGCAGGGAAAGACAGACAAGAAAACAGACACCAGCGCCCTTCCCATAATGGCTGGGCCTCGGCAGTAAAATAACCTGCAAACCCAGGGCACATTCTTAACCCTGGAAAGGGAAACACGAGTTCACCTGCCTCTGGTTTACCGGGCTCCCACACAGCCTTGGGAATATGGGGGGGCCTGACTCAGGCACCACTTGCTTTCCAGAACATTGTCTCGACTATTCAGGGAACTCAAAGGTACAGGAAGCTGTTTCCCCAGCGCTCGGCAGCCTCCCGCCAGTAACAAAGGAGGAGCGGTCGATAAAACAAAGCCGAAAACCTGCCGAGACGGAGCTGTGTCTGCGTGTCTGAGTGAGGCCATGCTGACCTTAGCCCAGCTGGGCCACGATTGTGAAATGGCAATGACTTTTGTTTTGTCTGGGGAAGGGGGGTCAGAGCCAGGTTCTGGGTTCTCTTTTCATGTCATGGACAATCCACTTGTGCAAGAACTGCACGGGTCTTTGGACCTTGGGTTCCAGCCACACTAAACGTTACTCAAAGGCCTGTCAAAAGCCATAGTACAGTGGGTACTGTGCTATTTGCCTGACACGCAGCTGACCCAGGTTTGATCCTCAGCATCCCATATGGTCCCCTGAATGATGCCAGGAGTAATTCCTGAGTGTAGAGCCAGGAGTAACCCCTGAGCATGGCTGGGCATGGCGAAGCCCATTTTTGGCCCTGCCAAAAAAAATAATTGTCCATTTCTCCCTCTGAGTTTTGGGCCTCTGCATAAACTGTGTTCTCTGTCCTAAACATTCTGTAACACACACACACACACACACACACACAAGTGCGCATACTGCCATTTCAGTCTTCAGGTCCTCTGTGCTGCTGGGGCATTCATAATCACCTCCTCCAGGAAGGCTGCTAAGGGTTCCCTAAGCTGGGCCAGGGTCTGGCAGGTCTACACAGCATTGGACAGTCGCCTCCCTTGCCTCCTGCTCTTTTTCTACTGCTTACTTGGCTACTGCCAGGAGAGATGGAGCAGGGGTTAAGGCACCTGCCCTGTATGCAGTGGTAGTGCCAGGAAGGCACTTCCCTCACATGCAGTGACAGAGCCAGGACTAAGTAAGGTGTTTACCTCGCATGCAGTGACAGCCAGGACTAAGGTGTTTGCCTTGTATGCAGTGACAGAGCCGAGACTAAGTAAGAGGTTTACCTCGCATGCAGTGACAGCCAGGACTAAGGGGTTTTCCTTGCATGCAGTGACAGCAATTCAAATCTGCAGTAGCCAGATGTTCCCCCAAAGAACAGGTGCGAATGAACCCTGAGCACAAAACCAGGAGCAACCCCTGAGTATCAGTGGGTATGGCAGAGGAAAAAACAAAACCAAACAAGGAAGTGAGCTGGGACCTCTTTGAGAGCAGGGAAATAATATTCCCTATTCCCTATTGTTTTGAAGGACGAAAGTCTTAGCTATAGGTTCAATGCACAGTAAATACAAATACACACACGCACATGCACCTAAACATGTAATATTTTAAATTGGGAGGTGCGGGGCGATTGCCTACACATAGCAGTGCTCAGGGGCAGTGCTCAGGGGACGAAATGTGGTGAGGATTTGAACCAGGATCAGAAGGACCCAAGGCAACCACCTTAACCCGTGTCCTGGTTCTCCAGCCCTAAGAGAGGAAAAATCAGTCTAAATATAGGGATGAGGATCCCATCCGGTGCTCTGAGGCCACAGGGCTACCTGAGACTATGCCATTCTGGGGATCAAACTCAGTCTCACATGCGCCTGACCACTTGACCCACAGCCCTGGATCCTGCTTAAAATACTGTTCCATATTTATACATATACATAAATTCAGCAACGTACAACTCAGAACCTGCCACCCACCAGTCACAGAAGGGAATGAAACAAACTGTCAAAGGCCCTGCCCTTGATCAGGATGGACACGGATGTTCCCGGACTCTCCAGGCCAACAGCCCGGTCTTACCAGCATGCAGCCCACTGGTAGAAGAGGTCCGGAATCACACCTTTGGCAACACAGCATGGCTAAGATGTATGGTTTCCACATTAGCCTTTGGCTGGAGCTTCTGAAGTTTCTACTTTGGGAGGGAGAGGCGGCGTTCTCTGCTGGTGTGGGGTGAAGCCTGTTCTACTAAATAAAAAGCTGGGATGAGACTTCCAGGTATTTGGGGTGCTGGGCTTATGCTCCCTATTCGCAAGGGGGCACCACCAAGCAGTGACCCTGCTATTACCTCGGTCATTTGGCCTCCCACTGAGAGTCCAGCAAACAGCTCTCCACTTCCACTTCCATAACACCTTCAGGAAGTATTTCTGTCTCCACTTTACAGATGGGTAAACTGAGCCTTACACAGCCAGTTCACTACCTCAAACAGAACCACCAGATAATGACCCTAATAAGTGGTGATTTGGGGGAGGGCTGGAACGATAGCACATAGGGAAGGACCTATGTGCTGCCTTGCATGCAGCCAACCCAAGTTTGATGCTTGGCATCCCATATGGTCCCCTGAACACTGCCAGGAGTGATCCCTGAGCACAGAGCCTGGACCCTAAGTATTGCTGGTAGTGACCCAACAACAACAACAACAACAACAAACAGTGTTTTTTATCGACACTGCTGCCTCTTAAGGAGCTGGTGGTGGTGGGGTGTGGGTGTTTCCAGGACCTCCTCCTTCCCCGGTACACATGTGTGTGAATCCAGGGGCTGGGGCCTCACTCCATAGGGCCCCACAGTAGGTGGGGGCTCTACCACCAAGGATGCATCACCCCAACACCCCACAAACTTGTCTCCTGCCAACCACAAGCAGATGCAACCACAAAGAGGCCGAGGAGGTGACAACTGTGAAGAACAAGAGACCACCTTTGCTGTCCCTTTGCTGGCTAGGGTGTCAGAGAGATGACAGCTGTCGGTCTCAGCATCACCAGAGACAGGCCCATTACGGGCTTGGAGAGTGACTGCCCTATTCCAAATGGAGCTGTTCCTGGCCAAAACGACATGCAGGGTCAAGAGAGGTGCCAACGGCAGCAATACCGGCTGCCTCCCGCTGCACTCCCAGCACTCTGCGCCAGGTGCGCACCAGGCCGAGACTACCTGCCAAACACACAGTTTCCCTGGGCCCATTGGAGGTAAAATAAAAGCGCTCTCGCCATCATAATAAATCTGCGTCATCAGCCTGTTTAGACAGGATAATGTTCACCCATCTGTGCTCTCCGTGGTCTCCACAGACACTGATGGGCCCCCCAAAATGCTTGCTCAAGTGCCTTCCTGCAGTGTGGGGCTGGCTGGTGACGTCCTGGAGAAGGAGCTTCATGCCCGGTCCAGAAAGTGAATTACTAACGCATGGATGCAAACCTGTTGTTTCCCGGGACTGGCTGCGCCATGCGTCTCTCCAGCGCCTGCACTCGGCTGGCGGCTAACTGCAGGACACCCTCGTTCTTCCCTCTTTGTAAAGCCAAGTGCAGATCGCTACCTGCCCTCCCAAGGCTCCGTCACAGCACCCCCCCATGACACCCCCCACAGGTCTGAAAAAGAAAGAAAGTCAGCACTTGATAAACCCATCGCCCTAGATCTTGTACAAATGATCTTTTAAATCAGTGTTCCGTAGCCTTCTTCCAACTACCGGCCCCCCGGACCTCGTGTCCTTCCTGTGGTCCATCCTACTGCTGACCCCTAGTCTCATGTCACAGGCCCCCATTCATTCGCTTTTTTTCACCCCCGTGGAGTAGCCTGCGCTATACCCGCAGTTCTACACTGCTCTACATGAGGCATTTTGCGGTTTGGGTAGGTTGGTTGATGACACCCAGTGATACTTACAGCTTACTCCTGGCTCTCTGCACAAGCTCCTTGCTGGACTTGCTTGAGGAGACGCTATGTGGTGCCAGGGATTAAACTGGGGTCAGCTACATGCAAGACAAGAGTCTTGTCTATCTCTGTGGCCTTAAATGAGGTTCGTTGGTTTTTTGGTTTGGGGGCCACACCACACTCAAGGTTTACTCCTGGTTCTGCTCTCAGGGACCCCTTCCGGGTTCAGGGGACCATATGCAGTGTCTGATATTGAACCTGGGTGGCTACATGCAAGCAAGCTCTACTATCTTTCCAGCCCCGAAATGATTTTTTTTGGGGTCACAGCCGGCAATGCTCAGGGGTTACTCCTAGCTCTGTGCTTAGGACTTATTCCTGACAGTGCTTGCGGGACCACATGGGATGCCGGAGATTAAAGTCGCATCGGCCACGTGCAAGGCAAATGCCCTATCCGCTGTGCTATCGATCCGGTCCCAAATGAGTTTTTCCAAATGCAGACAGAGCAAATCAAGGGCCACCATCCAACATTTTCTCTTTTTCCACACTAATGTGTTACTATCTCCTCACAGAGTGTCCCCGAAGCATCTCACACTCAATTTTGACGAGGCTTCCTGCTGATAGAGAACTTAGCAAGCTGCAGGTAGGCCCCCCACATACAAGCAGCTCCTCCAGGGAGGCAGGAAAGATCTGCCTTCCCCTGTCCAAAGGCAGACTTGAAAGTCTAGAAAGGCTGCTCCAAAGGAAGGCACCAAGAGCGAGCGCCAGATGCAGGTACAGCTGTTCCAGGGAGAGACTCCCCCACTAGGACTCCATCTGCAAGGCACAGGAACACACGGGCAGCTGTCAGCATGACTTCCTTAGTGTGGCGTGAACAGAGGGGAACCCTTTTCGACTTCAAACACGGGTCTGGAGAGGTAACTCAGGGTGTGACATGGACCTGGGAAGTGGGAGGCCCTGGGTTCAATCCCCAGCACCACAACAACACCCAAACAAGGGGCTGGAGCGATAGGGAGTTTGTCTTGCATGCAGCTGACCCAGGTTCGCTCTGCAACATTCCCTGAGCACTGCCAGGAGGGATTCCTGAGTGCAGAGCCAGCAATATCCCCTGAGCATTGCCAGGTATGACCCACCAATAACAAAACACATCCAACAGACACCCTAACAGACACCCTGGTGGCCATGTGCAAGACATCAAGACTCAGCACAGCTACCCTGATCTGAGCAGCTAGAATGTAACAGGGCGAATGGGAGGGCAGGCAGGAGCGAGATCATTTAACTGATTATTTTTTTACATCTCACCTACTGATGAGATAGTTCAAATACAAGATGGCTGGGGGGTGGGAGAAAGCAGCAAATAAAAGAAAGGCAATGTTCCGCCAGGAAGTGTTCCCTTTGCCCCTCACCTGCGCCCTGACAGACAGCAGGACAGCGAAGGTTCTTGCCCATGTGCAAGTCGCTGTGACCCAGAGACTAACCAAGGAAGCCACTGGGATACAGTCCTAGAGAGACTCAGGGACAGGTTATGAGCAGCAGACACCAGTCAGAGGACACAGGACAAGATGACACAGGCGAGAGTGATAATCCAATGGGTAGGGTGTTTGCCTTCCAGGCAGCCGACCTGGATTCCATCCCCGGCATCCCATGGCTTCCCCCTGTGTCCACCGGAGTAATTCCTGAGTGCAGAGTCAGAAGTAACCCCACAGCATTGCCAAGTGTGGCCCAAAAAAGAGGACACAATTGATAGGGTCCCAGCTGCAAATTCCAAACCAGGAACACATACACTGGACCTAGAACAGCATAGGGACAAGACCAGGCCATCATATGCAGGCGGTGATGACAGAACCAGGACACTGGTTCAGGACACTGTGATCTGGAACAGGATGAGTGACATCAGCTATGGGTAAAAGGAGTGGCCTGGATGCTGGGAGGACACGAGCCCATCTTCTTGATAGTTGTGTGATAACACTTTAACTGCTTTTTGGGTTTGTTGCTTTGGGGGCACACCCAGCAGTACCCAGGGCTTAGTCCTGGCTCTGTATTCAGGAATTCCTTCTGGTGGGCTCGGGGAACATATATTTGCTGGAGATCGAACCTGGGTCGGCCATGTGCAAGGCAACTGCCTGGCCCACTGAACTATCACTCTTGAGGATTCACTTTTTTTTTTTCTTTTTGGGTCACACCCTGCAATGCTCAGGGGTTACTCCTGGCTCTTTGCTCAGGAATTACTCCTGGCGGTGCTTGGGGGACCATATGGGATGCCGGGATCGAACCCGGGTTGGCTGCACACAAGGCAAACGCCCTACCCACTGGACTATCGCTCCGGCCCCTAAGGATTCACTTTTTAAGCATCTAAATAAACTCCTTTTTTTATTTCACTGTATCACTGTATCACTGTCTTCCCGTTCATCATCGATTTGCTCGAGCGGGCACCAGTAACATCTCCATATGTCCTGACTCATGCAAGTAGAGGCCAAGGGCACCTGCTTGCTCCAGGAACATAAAGAGCCTCAAACCATTCCATCAGGGCAGAGCTGCGCAAGCGGCTGGGGAGACTGGAGCCCGGCTCGCGCCGAGCCCAGCTGACGATGGGATCCCGAGGAGGGCAGATGGGTTTTGGGTGTTGGCCCATCGCCTCTGGGGGTCCCGGAAGCAGCCGGATGAAACTTCGCCCATCACACTAGCCACCATCTTTGCTGTCCGGACGCTGAGAAACTGACCCACGACCAGATCAACAGAGCAAGACCAGTTCGAGCCCAGGTAGGCGGCTCCCAGAAACGGGAATCACTGGGAATTCGCCAGATGGAGTCAGGGTTAAGCCACTCCCCCTCCATTTTGTCGAGTCTGGTGGACCCGCCCAGGAGCCGCCCGGGAACCAGTATGCAGAGCTGCGCAAGTGGCTGGGGAGACTGGAGCCCGGCTCGCGCCGAGCCCAGCTGACGATGGGATCCCGAGGAGGGCAGATGGGTTTTGGGTGTTGGCCCATCGCCTCTGGGGGGTCCCGGAAGCAGCCGGATGAAACTCGCCCATCACACTAGCCACCATCTTCGCTGTCCAGACGCTGAGAAAATGCCTCACGACCAGATCAACAGAGCAAGACCAGTTCGAGCCCAGATCGCGGGGCGCGGTCCACTAAAATAGTGAAACAGTAATGTCTTTTAATGCACTGTATTCCACGAAGAGCAGGAAAGTTTATCAGGAAGGAGATATAAAGACGAAAGAAATGACATACAGAATCTGCCAAGTAGTTGAGGTGCGGGAGGGGAGGGAGGTGGGGACATTGGTGATGGTAGATGGGTTTGGCTGGAGGGATGGATGTTGGAACACTGTAGATCCAAAACTCTACATGAGCATCTTTCAATTGTATGTCTAAAATGGTGTAATAATATTTGGGGGGAAAATAATAAAATTAAAAAAAATTGTGAAAAATGTAAAAAAAAAAAAAAAAAAAAAAAATAAACCATTCCATCAGGTGATGGGAATGAGGTCTATAATTGTTACTGGTATCTGGCATATCAAATATGACACGGGTAGCTTGCCAGGCTCTGCCGTGTGGGTAGAATACTCTATTTTTTGTATTTAAAATTTTTTTTTACTTGCTGGAGTCCGCTTGAGCAAATCAATGAACAATGGGAAGATAAGTGATGTAAGTGCAGTGGTAACATATATAAATAAATTTTTTTCAGGATTGCAATAAATCTGTATACGACTTTTGCATATTTTCACATTTGACTCTATTAGCTTCCCATTCATGTACTTGAAATGTTTTTCCCTATCTTTCTATTTGACTCTATATTTTAAGGGTGTCATAATTTTTGTTATATATCTCTTTCACTTCCTTTGTTAAATATATTCCCATAAGCTTAAAATCAATAAAATAAACTAACTTCTTAAGCGTCTGAATTTTGTCAGCCAATCTGCCTTAGGGTTCTCAGGAATAAATGCTCGTTTGTGCTAACGAGACCAGGTTCCTTCAGCACCTGCGCGCGGCCTGGAATCTCACAGGTGCCTGGGATCTCCCCTTCCTCACTCATTCCAGCTTACAGGACTGAAGCGAGCTGGCTGCCTGGCCCAACTCATCTCCCATCAATTTTACCCAGCACCCCGTTCCTGCACCTCTGATGAGAACTAATTAAACGCCTGCGGTGTTCCAGCTCCCCAGACTCTCTTTCGCAGCTCTGAAACACAGCGCGCCAAATCAGGCCCATCTGTCTAAACGGGAAGGCGTGATTTATCCCATCAGGCCCAGTTTCCGTTGCTGCCTGAAGCTGCCTTCCAAGGTACTGCAGTACCAGGAAAGGCTAACGGTCCCCCTCACGCGAGAACCCGAGAAGCGGAAGGGAGGGGAAGCAAACACACCTCCTCCTCCCCAGCCACCACGCCGGGGAAGCAGTCCCTGGAGGCCACCATGGGAAGCCACCAGATTCACATTCAAGGTCAATGGCGCAGCATTATAGAGCGATTCCCCACAACGTTTGAGTTGTCCTGACGCAGTCTTGCCAAAAGGAAAACTTTTTCATTAATTCTGGCCCAACGGGAGAGTCTAATTAATTTTAATGGAACAGGCGAGTTGCTGGCCACAGGAGGCTGCTCTCCACAAAGGGGAGGAAATAACCTCGTCATTCACTCGGGCACAGTCGGAGGGAAGATGCCCTTGCAAAGAGCTTACGGGGCTGGTGATCAGTGACTATTTGATGGTCACGATGTCACATCACTCCTACCCTCAGGTTGAAATAAGGGAAGAAACTAAACTGGAAGGGGTGGAGAGAGAATGCAGAGTCCCCTGGCACCAGAGGGTGCGTTCCTTAGAGGTCCACCTACTCTGCCAGCAGTACCAGGTGCGGCCCGAGTATCCCTGGTATGGCATGACCGACCCAAGGGGCACTGCATCCTCAGACCCTGGCACTTTACTGCCCATCTGGTCAGCTGAGAATTGGGAAGGACTCCTGGACCTCCTAAGTACTACCTGGGAGACCCCTCCTACCCTCACAAAAAGAAAAAAAAAATAAACGTGAAAGTATGGGAGCCAGAGCCATAGTGCAGCGGGTAGGGCACTTGCCTTGCAGCAGCCGGCCCAGATTCAATCCCGGCACCCCATATGGGCCCCTGTGCACCGCCAAGGGTTTCCTTGTACAGAGCCAGGAGTAAAGGAGTAACCCCTGAACATTGCTACAAGGAGGAGGAGGATGAAGAGGAAGAAGGAAGAATAAAAAAGAACAATAACAAGAACTAATCAGGACATTCTTTAGACTGTTTAGGATAGTTCTAGAAAAGAAGGAACGGAGACATCCTTTCATCAACATTGTAGCATCTAGTGCACAATGGGAAAAAATAACCCGGAAGGCAGATTCAGGATAGGGGTAAGATGCTTGTCTTGGACCTGGCCAGCCCCGATATCATCCTCCACATTACCTGTGGTCTTCAAGGCATCAACAGGTGTGATCTCTCAGCACAGAGCAAGCTCTGCACACCACTAGGCATGGCCCAGGCAAAAACAAAAAAGCATAATTCCTCTTTCCCTTCACTTAAAAATGAAGAATTGGGGGCGGAGGGGGATGGAACACTGGTGTAGGGCAGTGGTATTAGAATGGGGATGGGTGTGGTATTAGAATGAAGCATGAGAGCCGGAGCGATAGCCCAGCGGTAGGGCGTTTGCCTTGCACACGGCCGGCCTATGCTGGCCCGGGTTCGATCCCCGGCATCCCATATGGTCCCCTGAGCACCGCCAGGAGTGGTTCCTGAGTGCAGAGCCAGGAGTAACCCCTGAGCATTGCCGGGTGTGACCCAAAAAAAAAAAAAAAAAAAAGAATGAGAATGAAGCATGAATGAAAAGCATAATTACCTAAATTAAAAAGGTGGGGGATATTAAGGCGAGTACAGAAGTTAAGGCACTTGCCTTGCATGCGGCTGACTTGTACTAGTCTCGGGTACCCCACGGTCCCGGAGCAGCAACAGGAGCACAGAGCTCGGAATTGCCCCAAGCATCACTTGGAGTCTGGCTGTGACCCCTCCCCTCCTCCCTTCCCCCAAAAAACAGGGTCTGGAGAGATAACACAGCACTTGCCTTGCAGGGACTGACCCCAGTTCAATCCCTAGCATCTTATATGGTCTCCAGAGCACACCAGGAGTAATTCCTGAGTGCAGAGCCAGGAGCAACCCTGAGTAATGCTGAGTGTGACCCAACTAAAATACATTTTTGTTTAATTAAAGCACTGGTTTACAGAGTTATTCCTCTATAGTTCTTTTAAGTCAAGAATTGGTGAACAACTAGGGGTTAGGGCACAGGCTTCGTACTGCAACAGGCCTGAGTGCCGCGGGACGTGTGTGTGTGTGTGTGGGGGGGGCGGGTGAGCCTGTGGCCCCCAGCAGCTCTGACCAAGCAAGCAGTCCCGCATCCTGGGACCTTGACAGTGACCCGTGGCCCACCTGGGGCCCGTATCTCAGTCTTGTCAGTCTTCAGGCTGGCGGGCTAACCATCCCCATTCAATTAAAAGCCAGTGTCTCCGGACCGAGCCATAGCACAGCACCTAGCGCTTTTGCCTTGCACGCGGCCGACCTGGGTTCCATACCCAGCACCCATATGGTCCCCCAAGCACCGCCAGGATTAATTCTTGAGTGCAGAGCCAGGAATAACCCCTGAGCATTGCGGGTGTGACCCAAAAAGCAAAAAAAAATAATAAAAATTAAAAAATGAAAATCAGTGTCTCACTAAATTCAAAGACTCGATCACTCCCTCTGCTAATGCTCATTCCGTTGAATAAGAGCCGAGAGGATGGGCTGGGGCGAGGCGAGGCTCTGCACGTCGAGGACCTGTGCTCCACCCTGGCACCACAAACCAATTACCCTTTAGGGATCAGAAGCTCGAGAGCAAGACCGCGCGGCCTCTGCAGACGGCTGCCCGCTCCCACCCCCAGCCCCGCCACAAGGAGGCGCGCCGGAGCGCCGGGCTCGGTATCGACCCGGCGTCCCCCCACTCACCACGTCCAGGTCCTGGGAAACCCGCCGCTTCCGCAGCTCCTCCATGCGCCGCACACGTCCGAGAAGCAGGTATTGTAATAGTCTGCGTACTGCTGCGCCAGGTCATCAATGGTGCCCAGGAGCCGTCCTAAGCAGGCGGAGAGAGGAAGGCGAAACACGGTGGTCAGTCCTCACAAGGTGGTCAGTCCTACTGCAAAAGCCCGGGCTGCCGCCAACCATTTCCAACAGCAGGTGGTCAGCCCAGCGATTTACAAGGGGTGACGAAGGCGTAATCTAGGGCCAAAGGCCAGGCTATCCGGCATGCCACATCGGACCCCCAGGCCTCGCCTAGGGGCAGACACAAGCAGGCGCATGGGGGCTGCGTGACTCTCCAAGATTTGCAAGTGCAATGAGTAAAAAATAATTTTTTTTTTTTTTTTAAAAAAAGGGCAGTGTTGGGGCTGGAGTGGCTGGAGTGATTCAATAGTGGGCAGGGTGTTTGCCTTGCACGCTTCAGCATCCCATATGGTACCCTGAGCACCACCAGGAATAGTTCCCAAGTGCAGAGTCAGGAGTAACCCCTGGGGGCTGGAGCGATAGCCCAGCGGGTAGGGGCGTTTGCCTTGCACGCAGCCCGGCCTCTGCAGGCCTGGGTTCGATCCCCGGCATCCCATATGATCCCCGGCACCGCCAGGAGTAATTCCTGAGTGTAGAGCCAGGAGTAGCCCCTGAGCATTGCCGGGTGTGACCAAAAAGGCAAAAAAAAAAAAAAAAAAAAAGGAGTAACCCCTGAGCATCTCTGGGTGTGACCCAAAAATGAAAAAAAAAAAAAGAAGAAGGAAAAGGGCAGTGTCTGACGCCCATCCCATTGGCGATTCCCCCCACTTCCTAGGTAGGCACGCAGGACACAAGGACTGTAAATCACAATCAGCGCTTGACTGAGTCACAGAACTCCTCTTGTGGACAGACTATGGGTACCACCACCCCAATGAAGAGCAGTGATGTACTCCTGACTGTGTCAGGACCACTCCTGATGGTTCTCAGGAGAACCATATGGGGTGCTGCAGGGAATCGAACCCAAGCAAGCAAGGGCCTTAATTCCTGCACGCTGAGTGCTCTCTTTCTCTCTTTTCTCTCTCTCTCTCTCTCTCTCTCTCTCTCTCTCTCTCTCTCTCTCTCTCTCTCTCTCTCTCTCTCTCTCTCTCTCTCTCTCTCTCTCTCTCTCTCTCTCTCTCTCTCTCTCTCTCTCTCTCTCTCTCTCTCTCTCTCTCTCTCTCTCTCTCTCTCTCTCTCTCTCTCTCTCTCTCTCTCTCTCTCTCTCTCTCTCTCTCTCTCTCTCTCTCTCTCTCTCTCTCCCTCCCTCCCTCTCTCCCTCTCACTTCACTTTAAATGAAATAAAGAGACACTGCTCAGGAGAAGCCAGGCAAATGGCCGGTAGGGACAAGAAAAGCGCTCAGCATCAATTATCATCAGAGAAATCCAAATCGAGATGACAGAGAGATGCCATCTCGCCGTGAGATCGGCACCTATCAAAGCAGAAGGAACAGAGGCTGGAGCGATAGTAAAGTAAGCAGGGCATTTGCCTTGCACACAGCCGAGCCAGGTTCAACCCCCAGCACCCCATATAGCCCCTGAGCCCACCAGGAATGGTCACTGAGCACAGAGCCAGAAGTAAGCCCTGAGCACCACCCCTCCCCAAACAAAAAATAAAGATAGTAGGAACAATCTGTGCTGGAGGGATGTGTTGGAAAAAGTCCTGGCCCACTTCTGCATTTATTATTTTTAAAAAAACTATGAGCACACAGAAACAGATGGAAAACAGCATTTAAAAATTTTAAGAATCAAACAAATGCTTCATTTCCTGTGAACACAATGTTCTCCACCGGGATCACTGGGTCAGATTCCCCAGAGCCAGGTTTAGAAAGGACTTTTACAAGACCTAAAATGATGCTGACACGGGTTTGATCCCTGGCACCAGATGGTCCCCCTGATACTGCCGGGGGTGACCCCTGAGCACAGAGCTAGGATTAAGCCCTCAGCATGCAGGCAGGGGACCCAAAGCCTCAATAAAACCAACACAAGACCCGTAAGATCTGACCATGAGAACGTGCCTGAGCTAAAGTGGTCCCTTGCCTGTGGTCTGTCTGTCTTGGATAACAGTCAGACGGAAGGACACTGTACATGCTTATTGCTAAGTTTCCCACCAAAAAATCCTATGGATCAGGATGGGGACCCCCTCAGCAAGGGTGAGTCTAACCATGCCTGCCCTTGCTTTAGGATCTTCAGAAAAGGAACCTGCACGAAACCCCAACCAAAGTCAGCTGCCAAGCATCTCAGACAGAATGTCTTAAGGGGAGGCTGCTGAAAGATCATCATGGGTGGGGCCAGAGCGACTGCACAACGGGAAGGGCATTTGCCTTGACCTGGGATCGGTGCCAGCATGCCATATGGTTCCCCAAGCACCACCAGGAGTAATTCCTGAGCAAAGAGCCAGGAGTAATCCCTGAGAGTCACCAGGTATGACCCAAAAAGAAAAAAATAAATAAATAAAAGAGCACCCTGGGGCCTGAGTGATAGTACAGTGGGGAAGGTGCCTTGCATGCGCCAACCCAGATTTAATTCACGGCATCCCATATGGTCCCCTGGGCACTGCCAGAAGTAGTTCCTGAGTGCAAGCCAGGAGTAACCCAAAAAGCAGTAATAATAATAGTAATAGTAATAATAATAATAATAATAATAATAATAATAATAATAATAATAATAATAGAGCACTGTGGCTGCACTCCTGGGGCGAAGGTTTGCCTGGAATCACCCCCCTATCCAGCAGACCACAGCCCCAATGAGAAAAATCTACAAACTCAAAACAGCCTCCTAAATTATCACAAACATGTGGGAGTCAGAGGCTAGGTAAGACAGAAAATGGAACAGTGTGCTAACAATTGTCGAAAAGTACTAATAGCAACCTAGAACTGAGCATTAAATACAGGCAAAAAGATAGACAGGACAACCCATTAATGTATGTACTGTAATCCACAATCTGGAAGGGAAGGAAAAGAGAAAGAGAGAGAGAGAGGGGGGGAAATAAATAAAGAACCTGCCATGGAGGTGGGCTGGGCGAGGGAGAGGGAACCGGGAACTTTGGTGGTGGGAGATGGGCACTGGTGGAGGGATGGGTGCTGGAACACTGTATGACCGAAACCCAAATATGAACATCTTATGAACATCTTTGTAATTGTATATCTCATGGTGGTATAATAAAATACTTTAAAAAAAAAAACAGCCTGGGGCCAGAGCAATAGCCCAGCGGGTAGGGCGTTTGCCTTGCTTGAGGCCGGCCTTTGCAGGCCCGGGTTCGATCCCCGCATCCCATATGGTCTCCTGAGCACCACCAGGAGTAATTCCTGAGCACAGAGCCAGGAGTAACTCCTGAGCATTGCCGGGTGTGACCCAAAAAAGCAAAAAAAAAAACAGCCTCCTAGCATGGGAGTTAAGGCACTTGCTTTGCATATGGTTAACCCCAGTTCAAACCCTAGGAGACAAAGTTAAACTAAAGCCTCCCCTCCCATGGACCTTCAGGGCAGGAGCGATAGCACAGTGGGCAGGGTGTTTTCCTTGCTTTTTGGTCCTTGTTGATGTGGACTGGAGGCGGAGGACAGGACCCGTGTTCAGTCCCGGCCATCCCATATGGTCCCCTGAGCACTGCCAGGAGTGCAGAGCCAGAGTAACTCCCTGAGCATTGCCGGGTGTGACCCAAAAAATAAACTTGATCACTTGACATTCCGTTATTCATCGATTTGCTCGAGTGGGCACCAGTAACGTTTCCATTTCACCCTATCACGTACCAGTGTAGCCCAACGGCATTTGATCACAAAAAAACAAACAATAACTAAAACGCATGCCAGCCACCAAAGTGGCCGTGGCTCAAGAGATCCCGCCAGTCTCTCTCCCGTGAGCATCCTTCCAGGTCACCCACACATCCTACATGCATGCCAGCCGGCTCCCAGGATCTTCTGTCGCTGTACCCCAACCGCAGCCCCCTCAGAGAGGAGCTGAGAGAGCAGTTGGCAGCCCTCCTGCTGGCCTCCTAAACAGCTCTGCAGAAACTGAGGGAAAGCTCTAGAAACATGGTAGAAAAGAAAGTGCGACAACCCTGAAGGAGTGTCGAGAGCTGGGAAGAAGCATCCACCTGGCTCTGAGGCCACAGGAAATGAGGTTATGGGCAGCTGCCCTTGGTCATCCGAGGACAGATGCTCCCATTCTGAAGAAACAAAAGTCTCCCAGGCCACTTTCCCAGGAACCTGCTGTCTCCTTAGCCCCTCCTCCAGCTCACCTCAACAAGGACCAATGAGTTAGTTCCCTGAGTGACCTGAAGGTGGGATCGTTGCTACCAAGCCCAGCTGTGCGCCCCCCCCACCACGGGCAATGCTGGTGGCGGTACCCAGGGCTTACCCAGGCAAAGTATATGTTCAATCACTTTAGCCCAACCTCGGAGAACCTAGTTCCTAAGTCATCACACTGATCAGTTCCCCACAGCAAGCGGGGCCCTTGAACTTCTTACAGTTGTAAGCTGGAGAATGTGATGCTATCTTCTTCCAGAAACTTCTGCCTTCATCCCTCCCCTTCAGGAGATGAAACATACCTGGTCCCCTTTGACCTCATACAAAATCTCCATCCCCAACCCCTGAGTGAACCTGTGAGTGCCAATCTGCATTTTCACATTCCACTGGGCAGCTCTTTGTTTTTCTGCTGATTCGCACACCAGGCAGTGTTAGGGCACCCAATAAGCCAGGGATTGAACCTGGGTACCTGAATGCAAAGCCTGGGCTGAAACCAGGTCCCCTGAGATCTCTCCCCCAACTCCTGGCTGCTGTTCTTAATAGAAATTAAGCCCTACCCCGTCCACAATTGCACAGTTCTGCTAAAACATTCCAATCTGGAGTCAGAGGGCTAGTTCAGTGGGTAAGGCATTTGTCTTGCATGTGGTCAACCCGGGTTTGTTGGATGACAGGCCCTAGTTAGCTTGGGAGCTTTGCTGTTTTATCTACTCACAGCCTAATCTATTTACATGTTCTTAAACCAGGGTTCATACTAATGAGATCTTTCTTCTATGTAAACACTGATGGAGGGTGTGGCAGTTACAGAAGCCATCTTGACTCTGAATGAGTAACTTCTGACTTATTATACATCTACTGAGACTTCTGTTATCTAGATTGGGCACAGCTCCTCTTTATACCCACTGGACCCAGCGTGGGACAGTTAGAATTTACCAGGAGACTACCACCCTGCCTACGTTGAGACTATTTAAGATTATAAGAAGGAGTATACTAGTTTGCCCTCAAGCAGGTGAGTGTGACCTTTTCAGTATATAGAGAGAGAACAAGATACTCAGAATTAACCTGGTGCAGATTATAAATAAGGACCTTGTGAGTACCATCTAGATTACATAAAGCCCATGAAATTAAGATATATTACTTTATACCAGGCTCTCACTCCTCTCTCTCCAGTATAAGAGATAATCTTGGAAGAAGGGATTAGTCTTTGGTGTAATCCTTTGTTTATACCTGTAGGGTGTGGCACACCCTTCTACACTCTTCTACTATCTAGAAGCTGTTTAGGGTTCTTTGTTGACAGGACCCTCCCTGAAGTTAGGATTATTTTTGTGTATATAAGGGGACTGACTTGAGGTACTGCTCTCTTTGGTAGAAGTCCTCTCTGGCAGGATCGCTCTTTGGTGGGAGACTTGGGCTCTCGTGTATGGTCTAAGTTCTGACCAGAGCTAGAGTTCTTTTGTCATATTGGATTTTGGTGGTAGAGCTTCTGTACTATTAAAAGCCTTTTGGAACTGTGCTGGATTTGTTTTCACCCATACCCCAGCGGCCTCGGTGGTAGAAGAGAACTTCTGTCCTGATTCTGTTGGGGACCCCAGCGGCCCCCGACATGGGTTCAATCCTTGGCATCCCATATGGTCACCTGGAACACCACCAGGAGTAATTCCTGAGTGCAGAACCAGAGTAACCCCTGCGGGGCGGGTGATAGCCCAGTGGTAGGGCATTTGCCTTGCCGCGCCAGCCTGTGCCGCCAGGGTTCGATCCCGGCATCCCATATGGTCCCCGAGCACCGCCAAGAGTGATTCCTGAGTTCAGAGCCAGGAGTAACCCCTGAGCATCGCCGGGTGTGACCAAAAAAAAAAAAAAAGAGAGTAACCCCTGAGTATTGCCGGGTATAACCCCAAAAAGCACAAAAACAAAAAACTCTAACCTGAAACCAATCATGTTTTCTGGCTGCTAAAAAATGACTGACTTCCCTGTCCATAAACTGTATCACTCATCACAACTACTGTTTTCTTGGAAAATCAAGAACGCCCTCACTTCCCATAAAAGTAATGCTATGCACAGCTTTATTCAAATTACATTTCCTTTTTTCTCTTCTGTCTCACATATCCCTAGCATAAGGATTCTTCAATTCTCATGTTTCCAAACTCAGCATCAAAACTTTTCCTACCAGAGAAAAAGTGTTCTCTGAGTATTCCTCAAGCCCAATGACTCACAGCTCCCCAATAATTTGGGGGCTTTTAATGAGTATCACTGGCCTGGGAGGAAGAAGACAGCTGTTCAACTTCGTTCAGGCGCCAAACAGTGACATTTCACACCCAGCAATAGGCGGACAGTCACTTGTATTATTTATGGGCAGTGGGGGCACAGCTGCCCATAAAATTTCCCATGTCGCTTTCCAGATGTGCACTAAGTCTCCGTAATTACCACTTTCATCAGTTTGGATGATTTAAGTGCCAAGAAAGGCACAGGAAAAAAAGAATGTGTGTGTTGGCCCGCGAGATAGCACTGGTGAATCACTTGTGTTCGAGCAGGATTCGATCCACAGCCCCACTTACGGTTCCCTAAGCACCACGGGTGTGGCCCCAAAACAACAACAAAATCATGTATGTTTTTAAAAAGTAGGTTTTCAAGCGGCTGGAGAGATAGCACGGAAAGGAAGATGCAGGACCGGGAGACACAGCTATGACCGTCCCCTTCCCTAGGACCCTATGGGGTCTCTTGGACCCTATATGGTCTCCAGAGCCAGTCAGGAGTGATCACTGAGTGCAGAGCCAGGCATAAACAAAACAAAACAAAATAAAACATTTTATTTTTGAAAGGAAGATGCTTACAAGGCATGCAGCTGACCGGTTTCATCACTGACATTGTATATGGTCCTCTGCGCACTGCCGGGAATCACTCCTGACTGAGCGAGCCAGGTGTCGCCCACGAGCAACACTGAGCACCACCAAAACCCCATGCACATCCCCAAGAGAAAGATCTGAAACCAGAGACAGCTCTCACTGGCGGGAGACGTTGCTTCACAGTGTGGAGGACCAGGTTTGACTGCCAGCACACTTGGTCCCCCCAACACCTTCTTTTCTACCCCCAACACCGAGAATATAGTCCCTGTACTGCCAGGTATAAAATCCAAAATAAGTAAGACTAAGTAGGTTCTGCTTGCTACCCCCAGAGAAAGAACCCTTCCTCTTCCCAAGCAAAATGAGCCCTGTGGGCCACAGAATGATTTTCTCTTCATCCACTCAAAATTCGCTGCTCTTGGCTAGCTGCAATGTATAAAAGAAGAGGGAGAAAGATGCAGAGACAAAGAGACAGAGAGAGACAGAGAGACATGGGGGGGGGGGAAACGGGGGTACCTGCTATTGAGGCAGCCTGGGGGGTGGGCGGGAGGGGTATGGGTACATTGGTGGTGGAAATGGGGCACTGGTGGAGGGATGGGTGCTGGAATACTGTATTACCAAGAACCAAATATGAACAGCTTTGAAATTGTATGTCTCACGGTGGTATAATAAAAAAATTTAAAAAAAAAAGAAATAAAAGGGGGATTCCCTGCTCTCTAGAACTGTCTTGAAGACTACATTGCTTCTATACAATTTTCTCCTTTTGTTTTTGCTTTGCTTTTTGGGCCGCCCAGTAGTGCTCAGGGAACCATGAGATGAGTGTGTTTGGGAGTGGGGTGCAAGGGGCGTGCACACAGTACCCCAGTGTTCAATGCGTGAGTCCCAGCCCCTTAAGCTCTCCCTGGCCTTATCTGACTCTTTTCACTTGAGATAGTACAGCCCTATGCAGCGAAAATATTTACTTTCTACAAGAACATTGGCAACATGAGTCTGTAGGAAATAAAAGTATCGCAGCTGACATTCAGTAGTACCACACCTAGCTAGTATATCTTTCCTTCTGAAATGGACAGCTTCTATCTCGACTCAACACAGCATAAGGCTAATGTCAAGTGGCACTGATGTGGCAAAGTAAACTTCTACCCACAGTATGACTTGAAACCATTTCTACCTTCCCATAACAAATACTATTATTAAAATACTGGCAGTGGGGCTGGAGTGATAATACAGTAGATAGAGTGCTTGCCTTGCACACAGCCGACCTGGGTGTGATCCCCAGCATCCCATCTGGTCCCCAGCACTGCCAGGAGTAATTCCTGAATGCAGAACCAGGAGGAACCCCTGAGCTCCTCCAGGCACCGCCAGGTGTGCCCCCTAAAAATATAATACTGGCAAGGCGCTAGAGAGATGATATAGCATTTTGGATACACAGTGCTGATGGGTTTGATTCCCGAACCCCATAAGGTCCCCCAGACCAAATTGTCAGGTGTGATTCATAAGCACCGAGCCAAGAGTGTGTATATCCTGAGCATTGCAGTGTAGCCTAAAAAACAAAAATACCACCTTTCTACCCCTGAACACAGAAAATATAGCCCCTGTAGCGCCAGGTGTAATCCCCAATCCAAAGTAAGTAGGACAAAGTAGGTTTTGCTTGCCATCCCCAGAGAAAGAATTCTTCTTTCTCTGATAAGAAAGAAGATAAAAATATACTGACCCTATGGCCTCAAATGTACTTGCCTTGCAAGTGGAGAACCCAGGTTTGATTCCTGGCACCCCCCAAAAAGAGAATTTTAAATTCAATCCTGAAACTGCTTTCCTTTCAGTATTGAATTAAACACCGATACTGATTATTTTTAACATGTCATCCACTTCTACCCTAGAGTTTATTACTTGCCTAATTGGTTTCGTTTCTTCTCTTCCTTCTTCAGTTCTCATACATTATGCTTAAGCAAGGAATGCAAGTTTAAGAACTATTTCCTCAAAAGAATCGTTTGAAGTCAATTGCACAAGTTTGCGTCTTGCCCCAGTCTTTTTCCCACCGCTGTCGACTCAAAGAAGAAGAAATGCATGCAGTCAAGGTCACTTTCCTTTTCTGGTTATAGAAGCATAGGAGAGCATCTTTCTACACGACCCTATCACTTGCGGCTTCAGTCTACCGCCCCGTTGCTTCCTGGGAAGATCTTCAGAGCACATTCAGACCAAGCACCCAGCTTTAACACAGCCAATATAAAAATACAGAGATAAGGGGCCCTGCACTCCCCACCAGGTGAACAGCTGATGCGCTGAAGGAGAGAAGAAACAGTTTGTGCTGATCACCCACTAATGTAACAGGATTTCTGTTCTTCATCCCACTGTACCTTGGTCTATGGAAGTGCTAGGAAAACAGAAGGCATTTCAACCATCACTTTTGTTACTTTTACTCTCCTCTTCCCCAGATGTCATCTAATGCTACAGAATATCTTCAGGGCTTAAAGGGAGAGAAAGAAAAAGGAGGGTAAAAAATACTTGTCTGGAAACACCAGGAGACACAATGTAATCCTAGAGTTCTATGCAGATTGCATGTAAATTAATGCAAATGAGCATGTGGTCCTGTTATTTTATGTCCCTATAAAGACAGTGCCCCAAGGGAAAACTCCGTGTGTTCTGAAATCCTGAAGTTGAAGGAAAGAAAGAACAGGTCCCCTACTCCCTTACGGGGCACCTTTGCCTTTCCAGCCCTAACAATAAGCACATATAGGAAATGTTTTATGTGCAATAAATCACAGGCTATTTACATATGCTGCCAAGGCTCCCCTTCCCGCTGTTCCCTGATGTTTCCAGACACAGGGCCCTCAGGCTGAATCCACGTCAAGAAAATCACAGCAACGCACAGCGAAGTGGGGCTGATTTCTTGAGCAAGCGCAAAGCCTTTTCAGTTTTCATTAGTTGTGTAAAGATTCTGAGGTGATAAAACACTTTCTGCAACCTTCCAGGTGAAACTGCTACCATCAGAAAAGACTAACATGGAATTTGCTTCTACATGGATTGACACGGAGAGTATCGTGTTGAGGGAAACAAGTCAACACGAGTCTCCAACACGAGAAACAGGGCAGACATATAACGATCACACTCATTTGCGAGATATTAAGAAAAAGACCACAAATGAGGATGATACCCAAAGACAACAGAAATGAGGGCCTGGAGCTGGTCGTGGTAGGAAGCTGGCCACAAGGGAGCAGGGGAGGACAGGAGGACAGAGAAGGGACCACTCTGACAATGATAGTTGGAAGTGATCGCTCTGGGCAAGAACTGGGTGCTGAAGGGAGGTAAAGTGACACCATGAGAGTCTTTCGGCAACAGAATTGCAAACCACAGTGCCTGAAAGGAAAAAATGTTGGGGTGGGGGGAGAAAGAAAGAGAAGTTTCTGGGTGGGCAGGAGGGGAACTGGAACACTGGTGGTGGGAAATGTGCACTGGTGGAGGGATGAGTGTTAAACACTATGACTGAAACCAATCAGGAACGACTTAATTCTACTGCAGCAGAAAGGCTTTAATTCTGGTTTCCTTGTTCAGCCTCACTGACGCTCTGCCTGGGCACACCAGTCACCACCCTTCCCACCATCTCTGCACGCAGAGAAATTCACTGAGTGATCTCAATCACAGACTTGCTCACAGTGTTCCTGCACATGTCTGGGTGGAATTCGAGTCTCAAGGAAACACTTTTCACATAACAACCAGAAACACACACTCTAGGGACTGATTAGGTCATGCCAATTTGAGGGCGGGCTACTGGGACCCACCCACGTGGCAGGTGGCTGGGAGGCTGATTTCACATCTCACACCCGCCTCTCACCAGCCACACCCGCACTTGCCAGAGCCTGATTCTTGCCATGGCAAATGCTATCTCGTGCCCCTGCCCCCCCACAACTGCACGCCAGCGATCTCCGGTGAACATAAACCCATCTTGGAGGGGCCGGAGAGATAGCAGAGAGGGTAAGGTGCTTGCATTGCACGCGGCCAACAGTTACAATCCTTGGTATTCCACAGGGTCCCCGAGCCCTGCCAGGAATGATCTCTGGGCTCAGAGCCTGGAGGAAGCCCTGAACACGGCTGAGTGTGGACCAAAGAAACAAAGCTTATACCCAGGGAACAGACAGATTTGGACAATAGGCGTTGCGTCCTCAGAACTGGAACATAAGGCCAGCCGGGAAACCTGCAGTATTGTGCTTGGTTTTCTGTTTTTGTTTCTTTCAAGCTTTATTGTGATATAATTCACCAACAGACATGGTCACCTGGGATGGGAAAGTAGGACAAGGGTTTAGGCGCTTACCATGCATGCAGCCAGCCCACTACGTCCCAGCACCACCTGGCCCCCAGAGCACTGCCCGGTCCCTGAGCATCTGGAGCCTGGAGGAGCCACTAAGCATTGATGGGGATAATCCAACTGTCCCCACCAAGCCAGAAAACACACACACACAAAAACCAAAAAGTAAAACACCATATCTTCTTTTAAAATATACACGAATACACAATGGGGCCGGAGCAATAGTACAGTGGGTAGGGTGTTTGCTTTGCACATGGCTGGCCCAGGTTGGATTTCCGGCTTCCCATACGATCCCCCAAGGACTGCCAGGAGTGACCCCTGAGCACAGAGCCAGAAGTAATCCCTGAGCATCGCTGGGTATGGTTCCAAATCAAAACAAACAAACAAACAAAAAGTGGGCATTTAAATGGGGCCTGCGTGTTAGGACATTGGCCATTTACCTTGCACATGGCCATCCCCAGCATCCCATATGGTCCCTCAAGCAGCGCCAGGAGTATTTCCTGAGTGCAGAGTCAGGAGTAAGCCCTGAGCATCATTGGGTATGACCCAAACCATCAAAAAAAAAAAGTAATTTGAAAAGAGACTTAAAAAAAATAAACAAGCATAACAGGAATCAGAAAGCGAGTACAAGCATTAAGACACTGCTTTGAACGCTGCCATCCCTGGTTCTGGTACCACATATGGTTCCCCAAGCACTGACAGGGGTGACCCCCTGAGCAGAGCCAGGACCATCCAGTATGGCCTATCCTCGCCCCTCTCAACTCTGGATCAAGAAAAAACATAAAATCAATGTTTTAAGGATTTTCCTCTTCCCAGATGGATAAGCTATTGCACTGCGATTCCGTTGGGGACTGTCGAGTCAAGACAGGGTCAAGCCAGAGGAACAGCACAGGGGTTAAGGCGTCTGCCCTACATGCAGCCGCCCCAGCTGATCCCAACACACGGTGCCCTGAGCACACAGCCAGGAGAATGCCCCGAGCACCAACAAGTGAACCACCCCACCACAGAAACAGATGGGGAAAGACTAGCCCACCTGCTCCGGTGGTCAAAGTGTGCACAAACTGTGGCCCCTGGTCAGCACTGAGCCAGAGTCCACTCCAGGCCGGCCAGGCTGGCAGTTATAAAGGGAGTCCACATGAGAAGCCCAGGGTGAGCAGAGCCCACAGGAACACTGGGACCATGAGACACCTGGAACCTCCCCTGTTTCTCCGCAGCTCCAGCCTCAATGGCACAGAGCCCTCGGCCATGACCCTGCACACACATGTGACTCTGTTTTTTCCCCAAACAAAGAATTGGCAGGACCCGGACTTCCTGAGATTCTCAGGACTCCCCACATTGCAATTGAGAGAAGCCAGCAGAGCCCTGAGCTCATGTGGGAGCGGCCACGTTGCATGCTACCTGCCACCAACCTCTGGGTCTCAAAAGATGGCCGCCACTGACTCACTTCCGGCTTCCGGGCTGAGTCGATGCTGAGCCCCCCACCCCAAGAATCCTAAGATATATTTAGACCAGCATTTGTTTAACTGGCACAGCATAGCAAAGCACAGAACAGAATAGAAACTGTTGGCTTTAGGCCCGTGAAGAAAGGCTTATGTTTCAGCAACATTTGCTTCCTTAGGTATGTGTATAACTGGACAAATTTATCTTCCAGCAAATCTAAGACCGAAAGCTGGAAAAGTCACTTACAGAGTTTTCCTTCCAGACTGCACCCCAGGAGTTATTCCAGAGTTCCCTTCCTGTGGGTCACCCTTGGCTGCTCTTCCCTGAATAAAGATGTTCCCCAGGACTCTCCTCTCTCTCTCTCTCTCTCTCTCTCTCTCTCTCTCTCTCTCTCTCTCTCTCTCTTCCCCTCTCTCCCGTTCCCTCTCTCTCTCTGCCTCTTCGCCTCTCCCTCTCTCCTTTCTCTCTCCCTTTCTCTCTTTCCCTCTTTCTCTCTCCTTCTCCCCCTCTCCCTCTCTTTCTCTCTCCCTCTCTCTCTCCCTCTCCCACTCTCTCCCACTCTCTCTCTCTCTCTCCCGTCCCTCTTTCCCTCCCTCCCTCTCTCCCTCTCGGCATCTTTCTCGTCTCCTATTCTGTAGGGTCTTGGGAAAATGACATCCGTGTTTGGAAGATTTTTTTTTTTAACATCTCATCTTCTACCCTCAGACCCAGTGCAGCCTACTTAACATAAATATTGCTTGCAATTTTTAATAATCAAAACTGTTACTTGCAAATTCTTTTGTGCACCACCTAGTACTCCCTAATTATCTGTGAGGAAGGAATTTGAAAAGCTTGGTCTAAACAGGAAACCCAGTTTCCTGGCCCTGGAGAGGAGGAGCTACAGTAAAAATGGGCTGGAAAGGGCGTCCCCTCCTCCCTCACAGACACACATATGTTCCAGGGTCTGTCCCATCATGTCTAGTATGAGGGGGGAAAGTGATGAAGGCTCTAAGTTTCCTCCTCAATCATCAAGACTTAACAGGGCACTTTGGTAATTCAAATAGTACTTATTGAACATCACCACATCCCAGGTGCCGTGCTAGGTGCAAGTCTACAGCAGGACATCAAGAAACAGCACTGTTTACTATACTAGAGAAGCGCAGCCCAGGGCAGGAGAGCTAGACACAGTAGAGGAGTGAGCCCTTTGCCTTACAGTGGCTGATCCTGGTTCAAATCCTGGCACCAGCAGGGACCACTCCTGAGCAAAGAGCCTGGAATAACTCCTGAGCATCACCACGTACGGACCCAAAGACACATTGATTAAATAAAATCTAAATGAGAGAAATAGTCTTTATTTGTAACGCAGTCATGTGATTACTTCCAAGAAAACCTGTGAAAAGGATGGATTAAATTGTGCTTAGTTTAAGGTGTTTTTTGCAATGAATGCCTCTGAAAGATCCCATTTGTTGGACTGGACTAACAATATCTCAAAGGAACCTTTCATGAGAACACTCACAAACTCAAAAACGCAAGGGGAGGACTGGAACATTGACAATTGTGTTCTGCAAAGTTCAAGTATGGATTCACACCCAAAATGGACGTGTGGATCTAGCAGATGGCAAATTTAGACTGAACTCATTTCTCATTTCTAAACTGCCCTGAGCTTCATAGACTCACATATTTGGAAAGAACAGCAGAGCGAGTTGGCTGGGTGGGAAGGCAGTCACAGTTTCAGGCCAAGAGCCACAGCCTGTGATGAGCATGAATCACACTTTGCACTTTTCTCTGGCTGCCTTTGACACAGAAGCATGGGGGTCAGGGGAGCATTTGGCCATTCCAGACTTGATTGGGGGAAATTATGTGTTCAGTGATACTCTTTGCCTTTTGGACGTGAACATATTGCCCGCAGAACAATGTCGAAATGTCTCACTAGGCTGCTGAACCTTGTACAATATTTAGGTGTGCTGCATTGTATGAAATAAAACAGCTCGGGAAGAGAGGTAGAAGGATGACGAAGCTTGGAGCCGTCCAGCTTCACGACCTCAGACCATCTCTGAAGGCAGACTGGAGTGAGATGCCATAGGCTCTGCGTGATCAAAACCAACTGCGTGGGCTGGAGCAATAGCCCAGCGGTAGGCGTTTGCCTTGCACGTGGCCGGCCTGTGCTGGCCTGGGTTCGATCCCCGACATCCCATATGGTCCCCCGAGCACCACCAGGAGTAATTCCTGAGTGCACAGCCAGGACAAACCCCTGAGCATTGCCGGGTATGACCCAAAAAAGTCCCCCTCCAAAAAAAATTAAATAAATAAAACAACTGCGTGACTGAACTCTTTCTGGTTGATTCTGCCAAATTTCTGTATTTTTTTGTGAAAGGACTATAGGAGTTAAGGAGGTGCTTCAAAGGGCTGGAACACAACAAGCATAACAGGCAGGAAGCCTGGGTTTGACACCTGACACCTGAGGGTGCCCCAAGCACCTTAGGGAGCGCCCTGTAGGCACGGAGTTTGGAAAGGAAGGTCAGAAGGAAGTTACTTCCTCATAACAATACGATTCACACAGCTATAAGTAAGGACGTGGGTCACATCTCCCAGGACTGAAAGGCGTGAACGCTGCTCACATATGCTGTGAAAACCTCCCACCCACACCCTCAGACAGATACTATGCTTCCCCACTCTTCCTCCATATTGGGTCGGAGCTCTCCATCCCACATACACTTTGTTCCCAATTCCAGGACTCGGGAGATTAGCACCAACCATATTTATCTATGCTGGACTCTCTGGAAGCACTCAGCTACCCCCAAAGAGCTCACGAAGTCTAAGGTGGCTTAATGTGACATGTTACATTAACAGGCGGTGCTAAGAGGACATCTCTCCTTCCAAAACCCAATAGCTGCCCCCTCTAAACCTGCCCCTGTGTCCAGTCACTGGCAAAGTCTCCCGACAGACGTCGCATTTACCCTCTCTCCATGCCATCTCATTTATAATCCGCTGCATAACCCATGACCACTGTAACTTTCAAAATGTAAATCTTGAAAACTGTCAATGTCTCTCAGTGAAGACTTGACAAAGTCGGTCTGTTGCCTCCTATACAAGAGCCTTTTCATGGCACTTGGGCTCCCTTTGGCGCGGCTCCTCCTCCCCAGACCCGCGCCAGTTAGGGCAGATCAAACTGCTCGACCTCATCCAGCCCCCCGCCCCCTTTCCTTCTGCCTGCACTCCCCTCCCTTCACCCCTTGGCCCCTGCCCCTGACCACAACAGTCGGCCCTCAAAGGACTGTGCACATGACCTGCCCTGCATCCATAGACCTCGCATTCCCCATTCCAAGGGTATGACCAGATGTCTGCAATCTGCCTCCCGGGCATAGGGGCTGCTGGGAGGAAGGGGTGCAGGTACTGAGGAAGCAAGATTGGCAGCAACTGGTAACCAGCAGAGCTGGAATAAGGAGCTTCTTAAAACAGTTGTTCTTGGGGTCAACGAGATAGTACAGCGGGCAGGGTGCTTGCCTTACACACAGCCAGTCCGCTCCATCTCTGGTACTGTATATGGTCTCCCAAGTGCAAAGATCCAGGAGTAGACCCTAACGCCACCACCAGGTGTGCCCCCAAAACAAAAGCAAAAAATTAAAAAGCTGGGTTTTTCTCTTTGACAACCTCAGCACGAAATTCCATGGCAGTATGTCACAGAGCATTAAATGAATGGATGGATGAGTGAATACACGAGAGTGATGGAAGTCACTAGAACTGATTTCTCCCCTTCCTGAAGGTGCAATAAGAGTCGGTGGGTAGAGCTGGAGATAGTACAGCGAGCAGGGCGGCAGCCTTGCATGCAGCCAACCTGGGTCTCGATCGCCAGCATCCGATATGGTCCCCTGAGCACTGTCAGGAGTAATTCCTGAGTGCAGGAGCCAGGAACAACTCCTGAGCATCACCAGATGTGACCCAAAAAAAAAAAAAAAAACAGTGGGTAACTACGTAACACCATAAGCTCCACTGCATGGCAATTTTCTCCATAATGGTGAGCTCTTACAGTCACAGTCCTGACCTCACTAGTCTTCCAGTGTTGTAATTAGAGAGTGAGATCTTCATGCACACTATCTCTCAAAAGAAACAATGGGGTCAGAGCAAAAAAGACAGCAGGTAACACACCTGCTTTGCATACACAGTCAACCTGGGTTTGATCCCCAGCACCCAATTTGATTCTCCAAGTCAACCAAGGGTGATTCCTGAGCACCCATAATAAAGAGCAATCCCTGAGACCCTGGGTAGTGCAAAATCCAAAGAGGAGAGTGGGGAGGGAGGGAGAGAGAGAGGGAGAGAGAGAGAGAGAGAGAGAGAGAGAGAGAGAGAGAGAGAGAGAGAGAGAGAGAGAAAGAGGGACAGAGGGGCTGGAGCAATAGTATAGTGGGGGAGGGCATTTGCCTCGCACGTGACCAACCCTGGTTCCATCCCGGCATCCCATATGATCCCCTGAGCATCGCCTGGAGTAATTCCTGAGTACAAAGTCAGGGGCAACCCCTGAGCATCGCTAAGTATGACCCAAAAAGACAAAAAAAAAAAAGAAAAGAAAAGAAAAGAAAAGAAAAGAAACAGGGGGAACTGCAGTGATAGCACAGCAGGTAGGGCATTTGCCTTGCATGCAGCCAACCCGGCTTCAATTCCCAGCATCTCATATGGTCCCTTGAGCACTGCCAGGAGTAATTCCTGAGAGAAGAGCCAGAAGTAATCCCTGAACATCTCTGGGCGTGACCCAAAAAGCAAAGAAAAAGAAAGAAAGAAAGAAAGAAAGAAAGAAAGAAAGAAAGAAAGAAAGAAAGAAAGAAAGAAAGAAAGAAAGAGAGAGAGAGAGAGAGAGAGAGAGAGAGAGAGAAGGAAGGAAGGAAGGAAAGAGAGAGAGAGAGAGAGAGAGAGAGAATGGGAAGAGACAGAGGGAAGGAGGAAGCGAGGAAGAAACAAACAACAAAGAACTGGAGCAGAGGGTGGAGAACGTTTCCGGGTTTCCGGAAGGGGACCACAACTCCTGAGGACTCAGCCTAGCCTCTTCAACAGGAAAAGCAATTAGGTGACTAATGATTCCATCAAGAAACCGGTTAGAATGTCTTGAAGGTGGCTGACCTGGGTTCAATCCCCAGCATCCCTTACGTCCCCTGAGCACCTAGACGGGAGTAACCCCTGAGCTCGGGTGTGCATCTCCCTAAAAAAAGAAAAAAATGCCTCTTGCTGTTCCATCACCCATATCGCTAGCCCTGGACCTGCTCTGCCATGGATGCTCCCCTTGAAAGTACATGGGGCAGGACGGGCCAGATGTTCAAGTCCATTTTTGGGGGCGTAAAGTTCTTTCCTCACTACATCATTTCCTCTCCAAATCTCCATTTTCATATAAAAGGCCTTTATGTTTGCCAAGAATATGAATGTGTTCTCAAAAACTATCTGAAGCACATGACCCCATTCCTACTGTAGATGAAAAACAGCTTGGAAGTGAGGGTGGAGGCGAATGTTTTGTGCACATTCTATACAGGTCCACAGGACCCCGATGAGCATCTTCTGCGAAGGAGAACAGCAAGGAAGCCGCTGAAATGAACCCATTCTACCAAGTCAATTCTTACAGAATAAAAAGACTCAATGGGGGCAGAGCGGGGAGCAGTGAGGGACTCCCCAAGCTGTTCAGGTGGTTTGGGGGGCACCTCCTCAGCCAACCAAGTCAGTACTTCAACGTGAACATCTCTGGATACTCAGGTTCTAGGGTGCTGAGGTGAATGGAGCCCCCCCAGGCTGTACCTGATGGTACTAAATGTCCATGTAATGATGGGAATTGAACCAGATCAACCACATGCAAGGTAGGTGCTGTATTTAGTGCCCGTATTATCTCTCTGGCCCTCTGAAGATTGACTTTTCATTTGTTTGCTGCGGTGCTAGTTTGGGAACTAAATCCAGTAGTGCTCAGGAGGTATTTCTGGCTCTGTGCTCGGAGTGACCCCAGGCAGAGCCTGGAGTTTGGACAGGGATTGTGGTACTATGTCTCCAGCCCAGGATGCGTTTGTTTAAATTTGCTCACATACTGGAAATTTACTACCACAAGCATTTTCCTAACACCCAATACTTTAGTATCAAATGTACACTCTGAGGAAAGAACAACCCATTCATTTCACTGGAGAACTAACATTTTCATCTGTACATCAGGCACATCCTGAGCCTCTGAACAGTTTTTCCCAGGTCCTCGTTTACTCGGACATGGTCTCCTCGTTCCCTTCTATGCTTCGGGGTTTACAATGAGACAATTTACGAAGGGAAATGACCTCCATTAAACCATGCCTAGCACCTGCCCAAACTTTTTTATGCTTCTCCATTGCCCTATAAAGAAGGATAATTTCACTTTTTCCTCTGTGATGTGGACAGGCCAAATATTTTCAATTTTATTGTTGGCCACGTGGTGGGAGAAAAGTCTACAAAATAATTTCAGTGTGTCATAGAATGTCATCCACAATCACTGTCGTGTGTGTGTGCGTGTGTGTGCATGAGTGTGTGTGTATGTGTGTGTGTGTGTGTGTTTGTACAGAAATGCTGAGTGGCAGGCTGAGATTTCCACTCACAAAAGCACAGCTGTTCGGTTATTCTAGTTCACAGACTGCGCCACCTCCTTTCAGCCTGTGCACCCTTGGAACACAGCAGTCGGAGATCCTGCTAGAACCCAAGTAGACTGTGTCTCTGCATTCCACAGCTTTATTCGGACTTTCCTGCAGGGTAAGATGCCCCTCATACCTGAGCAGCCCTCAGACACACCTTCCCTCTTTGCATAGTCCCAACCAGAACCACACTCCGATTCAATGTCCTAATTGAACACCGGTTACTTCTCAAAGTCCCAAGTCTTTGAGAAGTGACTGCAACACCCGGTCACTTCTCAAAACCTTGGGACCCATCAGCATTGCTCAGCCTCTGAGCTGTCCCATGCACAGCCTCTCTGCTTTTCCCCAGCGCTGCTATCACCTCCAGGCTTCCCAAACACCCTCTTTTCAGGGGTGCGGGTTATAGCTCAGAGATAGATTGCCTGCCTTGAAGATGGGAGGTCCTGGTTCCATTCCCAGCCCCTGTTCACCAGGGAGTTGACTCCATCTGAGTATCTGATAGCTCAGGGAGAGCTCAGAAGTCTGGAGGTGCCAGCCAAACCCGAGATGTGACCCCAGCACCAGGCCTGGCCTTGGCACCGCCAAGGGAGACCTGAACCATGAGCTCCACGAGAGTCAACAGGCATGGCCCGAGTACCCCGGAACAGTTTGGGGGCATCCCTCGTCCCCAAATACCCTCTGCTCAAGCACCAGCCATGTGTATCTAAGCAGGAGTTCCTTCTACACACAATCCCTAATCCTTTCTTCTTACTGTCCTTCATCATCTAAAACAGCCTTCAAGTGTCCCTCGAAGTTTGTTTGGGGGTGGGGGTCACTACTCCTGGGCTCTGATGCTTGGGGACAACTCAGGGTTCCTGGTGCACAGCATTTGCTCCAGATGGCTTTGAACAATGAGCAAACTAAGGTTTAAAGTTCTATATGAAAGGCCAGAGTGATAGTCCAGTGGGTAGAGCGTTTACCTTGCACGCTGTCAGCCCAGGTTCAATCTCCGGCATCCTATATGGTCCCCTGAGCACCACCAGGAGTAATTCCTGAGTAGAGCCAGGAGTAGCTCCTGAGCATTGCCGGGTGTGACCCAAATATCACTTGTATCACTTGTCTTCCCATTGTTCTTCGATTTGCTCAAGCGGGCACCAGTAACATCTCCATACGACCTGTCACATGCTAGTGTAGCCCAAGAGCATCTGCTCGCTCCAGGAACATAAAGAGCCTCAAACCATTTCATCAGGTCATGGGAATGAGGTCTATAATAGTTACTGGTATTTGGCATATCAAATATGACACGGATAGCTTGCCAGGCTCTGCCCCAAAAAGCAAAAAACAAATAAAGTTCCATATGAGCAGAGGCTTTTATTGATTGATAGATTAATTGACTGATTGGTTTTTGGAGACATACGGGGCAATGCTCAGAGGTTCCTCTTGGCTCTGCACTCAGGAATTACTCCTGGTGGTGCTCAGAAGACTATATGGGATGCCGGGATTGAACCCGGTCTGCTTCATGCAAGGCAAATGCCTTACCCACTTTCCTATCACTCAGCCCCAAGCAGAAACTTTTCTTAGTTCAGTGTTCAGTGCTGAGAATAGGATCTAAGCTCTCGATATGAATTTGCTGAATGCACGGATGAAACAGAATTTCAATCTACAAGCCAGAACAAAGCTCCAGGCCTTGGGGATATGAATGTTAACAATTTATGTGTAGCTTTATGCTTTCTTTTTCTCTATGTAACCTAGTGATTCCTTTGGGCCCTGAAACTTTAAAGTAACTGGGAAGTTTTTACTTCTAACACCCCCAAGACTTCAGCATAATTTAAAAAGCCAGTATTAACGCTGCAGAGCCTTTTGTTAGGTGTGTCATCCTGTTTTCTTGAGTGGTTTCAAAAGAAACAAATGGAATATATTCATCTCAAGGTGTTAATTACACAAGCTTATTAAAAACAAACTCCGGAGGTGTCAGCTTCAACACTTAGCACTTTTATGTTTATGCAGTTTATTAGTTTTATAAGTGTGAGAAAGTCAAACGCAGTAAGCATAATATTGCAAAACAGCCACAACCAAAGGGAACTAATTTCACTACACAGACCAGCCTTTCAAATAACTGGCCTGACAGTTTATACCATCGACAACTTTGAAAGGGAAAGAACATGACAGCGGAAACAGGTTTTTACATGACGGGGTCTCTGAGTTCGAGTCCGGAAGAGGCGCTTTCTGATGAGACCGAGATTTAAACAATTTCACATCACTGCCACAGACATCTCCGCAGACTCCCGTTCTGTGAAATGGGGGAGGACTATTTCCAGACACTCTATGGGTTTATCCTGGTCCTTTGTGATCTAGGCAAACAATGCCCAATAATTATTTAATTTTTTCTCATGGGGACACAGGGAGGGATTTATTTGTCTGGGGAGTACATCCAGAGTGCTCAGGGTATTCGGATTCTGCACTCAGGGATCACTTCTGGAGTCCAACCAGGGCCAGCCACATGCAAGGCAAACCACCATCCTCTCTTGGACTTGTTGTGTGTGTGTGTGTGTGTGTGTGTGTGTGTGTGTGTATGGGGGGGTTCGGGGGCATACCTGGAGGTGCTCAAGACTTACTCCTTGCTCTGTACTCAGGGATCACTCCTAACAGGGCTCAGGGGACCATATGGGATGCCAGGGTTAGAACCCAGGTCAGCCAAGTGCAAGGCAAACACCCTACCTGCTCTCCTATTGTTCTGGCCCCAATGCCCAGTAATTTTTGTCTGCCATGTGCAGAAAAAATTTCCCAGGGCAGAACTGATTCTGCACATGAGAATTCCCAAAGAAGGACTGCTAGTTGGCCCTAAAAGCAAGGGGAGGGAAGGGCTGGAGCAGCAGTACAGCAGGTAGGGCCTTTGCACACGCCGGCCCTGGCATCCCATATGGTCCCCTAAGCAACACCAGCAGTAATTCCCGAATGCAGAACCTGGAGTAACCCCTGACCATCCCTGGAGTGACCTAAAAAAGTCTAAATAATTAAATAAATGAAAGCAAGGGAGACCTGAAACTGCAAGGAAGTATGATTTGCTAAAAACAAACAACCTCCCCAAGAGATCACTGATCACTACTCAACTTCACCGCTGGGAACAGGAGACCACTGGGGTATGAGGGAATAGAGCTGGAACCTAGTGAGGCTCCTACGTCAGGGCGCCTCCGCGGGTCCCCGACAGTGCCTGGAAGCGAGTTCCCTTCTACCTCCGGCCGGCGAGGAATGGATGAACACTCAGGAATCCGATGCAGTTTTAAACGGCTTTACTTATCACAGGTTCAGGCATACAAATCAGCAAAAGGAAAAGCCGGTGCTTAGGATTCTGGGCTAGAACCCCAGCCACGTGTAGGCCAAGATGGCGGCCACCACGTGTAAAGGCCCTGTAAAAGGAGAAGAAGACAAGACTTCCAAGAAGGGTGCGAGCTCACAAAGAGCCCAAAAAGAAGCGTGAGAGAGAGGAAGCAGGCTAGGAAGCAGGCTAGTATTATACCCCAGCAACTCAGACCTCCCTCCCACTGTTATGGAAAGCAGGGAGGGTCAAATATCCTTAGGTAATCCCTCCCTGTACCTCACCTAGGCCCTTTTATATGCTAATGTTTTGAGCCAAGATCTGCCTGGAAATGCCTTTATAGGGTAGAGAAGGGGGTTTCTGAGATGGCATGTCTCTGTACCAAAGACTAATACTAATGCCAGTTAAATATTTCTCCAAGCCTTCACAAGTCTCTTCTACTTCATGGTAGTTGTGTATTTTAGTTGCCTTTGAATTATCAGGGAGCCATGCTTGCTTACTTGGAGGCAAACAGCATTTCTCTCTGGTCTAATTACTTAGGGATCCAACGTGGCCAGGCAAATATGCTGGTAAGATCTAGCTAGTCCCACGATGATTGTGGTAGCATGGGAGAATATTTATACCAGCTAGTACAGCATACATGGTCAAATAAATTGCCACATTTAGACTACCCCCTTATCTACGAAGTGATTTTGCAGGCGGCAATTCAGAGCAGATGCAGCGGCCCTTAGAGGAGTCCTGCAACAACTCCCCTGATTAGTTTACTAATAAAAGTTGAAAAAGTACAAAATATTTAGTAATGTACAGTAGACTGCCCCCCCCCCCCCCAGACTCTCCTAGCTCTAGGCCTGGATGCAGCTGAGCCCACACCCACCTCTCTACACACAAGTGTGTCTCTGGGAGTTTAACATGACGCAACTTTAACAGTCACAACTACAGAAAAGCCCATTTGATTTCCCACACAAGTCCTGTAGTGAATGTCTTTTTTTTTAAAGCCCAATTAATTCCGACCTCCCTTCCTGTTTTCCTAAACCCAAATTGAGCTCTTCACATCCCATCACCCTCTGGCAACAAAATCATGAAAAAGTAAAACATGGGAGAACCAGGGTCTCTGTACTACTGCTCTGACCAGGAGCATATACTGGAGATCCTAAGTTAATTCAAAGCACTAAGGCAGGGCCGGAGTGATAGCCCAGCGGGTAGGGCGTTTGCCTTGCACGCGGCCGGCTTGTGCCGGCCTGGGTTCGATCCCGGCATCCCATATAGTCCCCCGAGCACCGCCAGGAGTAATTCCTGAGTGCAGAGCCAGGAGAAACCTCTGAGCATTGCTGGGTGTGACCCAAAAAGGAAAAAAAAAAAAAAGAGAGGGCCGGAGCGATAGCCCAGCGGGTAGGGTGTTTGCCTTGCACGCGGCCAGCCTGTGCCGGCCTGGGTTCGATCCCGCGCACCCCATATGGTCCCCAAGCACCGCCAGGAGTAATTCCTGAGTGCAGAGCCAGGAGTAACCCCTGAGCATTGCCAGGTGTGACCCAAAAAAAAAAAAAAAAGAAAGAAAGAAAAAATGTTACTGCATTATAATGAATTCACTTTTGTCCAAGAAGAAAGTTTCAGACATAAACACAGGTGAAACAATGGATAGAAACCAAGAGACCCAGGGAGAAGCGCAGCTACCCTTGCCCCTTTCCCCTTGCACCGCCACCAGGCTGCACACTGAGGGAACACACACACACACACACACACACACACACACACACACACGAGATGGAAGGGATGAGAGTCAGGGAAGAAATTAAGAACGTAATCTGTAGATTATCTGTCAAGTGTTCTTGTTTGCTGTTTCATGTAAAATGAACTGTCAAGATTGCTGCAATAATACAGCACATAGGGCGTTTGCCTTGCAACCTGGGTTTGATCCCTGGCATCCCATGTGGTCCCCTGAGCACCGCCAGGAGTTAATTCTAAGTGCAGAGTCAAGAGTAACCCCTGAGCATCACCCTGCTGTGACCAAAAAGCAAATAAAATAAAATAAATAAATAAAATGAAAGAGAACCCTTAACCCACCACCAGCTGAGTGCCTGGCTGGCCCCATGAGTCAGACCCTAATCCTCTCCCTCCCGGCCCTGCTGATGACGGCAGCCTGGGGGCACAGCTGTGGGCATGTGGGCAAGGCTCAGCCCTGCCAGGGTGACACAGCACCTTAGGGACTGACCGCAGGGTGCCTCCTCTCCAGCTGCTCACTATGTGCCAGCAGAGTCACGGGTCTCTCCCACTAGCTCCCCACCTCCTGGGGCTGAGGGAGCGGAAATGAAGGGAGAGCAGCTTGGTCCTAGCGGCATCTCAGAGCAGTGCCCAAGGTGGGGGGCCGGGGGCTGGGGGAGGGGTGTCCATGTGTCACCACATCCTGGTCCGCCCTAACCCGCCCTGCACCAGGAAAGCTTCCTGAGGAAATCCTGGCCGCTGCGGAGAAAATAGATGGCTCAGCGAGGATGTAAACAGGAGCAGAGCACTTCATCCGGCATTCCTGCTGCCCCGCGAGTCAGCAGGGCAGGCTCTGCGGAACCAGTTTTCCCTCCTTCCCTTCCCTCGCTTTGTGGTGCTGGTGGTGGCTCTGATGCCTACAAGTTTCAAGCCGGCTTGCAATGGCTGGTAACTATGACACTGGGAACTCCAAAGGCAGTGCCACCCTGCAAAACTCAGCATGCGAGAGGTGCCAGAGACCCCCTCAGACTCGTAGCAGCATGACGAGCGGTGGGGTGAATGAAGGCAACGCATGCTGCATGTGGGATGTCAGGTGTGATCCCTGTACTGCATGGTGCCTGGAGCACCACCAGGGTAGAGCAACCCCAAAGTAAGAATGGGTATGAGGACCCAGGAGACAGCTCAACAAACTGAGCACATAATATGCATGCAAGAGCCCCAGGTTGACTCCTTGGCACTAGGTGGTTTTCCAAGAGTCATCAGGTGTGGACTCCTCGAACATCAACAAAAAATAAAGTAAAAGAATGGAGGTGGCTCAGCTACCGATGGCTGCAAGGACTCATTGCTTTGCCTCTTAAACTTTCAGCTCAGGCACTAGAGAGGGCGC
>JAJIBD010003741.1:0-43910 GCA_021461705.1 Cryptotis parvus
CTTTTCTCCTGTCCACACCTTGGATTCTGAGTTTAGTACTCTGAGGTTAGTATTCTGAACGATCCCCCTACCCCCTAGCTTAGGTTGCCTTTTGACCCTGCTACAAGTGCACCAAGCAGCTTAACCAAGTGGAACAGAAAGGGATGTTAGTGTTTGGAGAGGAAGCTCCAGACTGCAGCTTCAAAAAGCAAGAAATAACTTGAGCGGGTTCCTGAAACAGTGCTATTTGGTATGGTATGAAAAAGTTTTCTAGAAAATGCTGCAAACTAAGTTAGGGAAACAGTCAGAACTGGGCTTCTCTGAGATAACAACCTGCATGTGAAGAACTATGTGACCTTGTTAGCTAGGTGTAAGGACAGGAAAAACTGAAGGGATCACACCGGTTCTTCCTCCTTTATGCAATTGACTGCAAGCCCAGTGTCCGTATGTGCTTAGCAGAGAGAATGGTACCACTGAAAGTCACCATGGTGCATGCTTGCCAACTATCTTCTTGCTTCTTTGCAATAGTCCTTGGATTCTATGGGCAACTTGAGAGTTCCAAGAAGTTGATGTTAAAAACATGTAACATATGCTTAAGTAACTCTCGTATGCAGTGTGTAGTTTGGGGGAAAATCCTGTACCATAAGCCAGTTCAATCAAAGTTCATCTTGACATTTCCACTAAAAATTCTGGGATGCTGATTTTCTTTCTTGCTGAGAATGCTGTGGTTGTACATGTGAGGCCTAAAACTTACCTACTTTCTGAAACAAAGAAGACAGAGCTGAAATAATTTTAAAGCAAGGGCACTGAAGCCCCATTCAAAACTGTTCATGAACTGATGTCTTGGTGTGACTGCTGATACGTTCTGCTTATATTTTAAGTAATGAAAACTTGACTCCAAGTTTTCATTTACCTATAATTAAATGTGTATTAACTGAGTTATTTCTATATTACAATTTATATTTGTCACAGCATTCTCTCTTGGATGGTGGATTGAACCCTACATTAATCTTACAAGGCTTGGAACTCTAGCTGTCATCCCTGTTTAATTTACTTAATTCCATAGTTTAATTCTACTTTTTATTTACTCATACTTCAACCCTGTGTCAGAGTGACATTCATCCCAGTAATTTCTAGCAGAAAACATGCTCTTAACAATTCCTTACCCAGTGCATCTTCTCATTTAACAAAGCCCACTTTTTCTTATGTATCCTCTCTTGTAGAAAAAAGGGTCTTATGATCTACTCTTGGATAGTTAGACCTAAGGGAAGGCCCCTAGGGAGATGATGTAACTCTAGGAAAACTGCACTTAGTCTTATTTTTCTTCATTCATTTTATGGGCGGAGGGAAGGCACTTACCAGCAGTGTTCAGGGGACCAGGAGGCCAATCCTGGTTATATTTGGTTAATTATGGTTGAATGACTATGCAGTTCCCTAGGATTGAGCTTAGCTTTGTACATACTATTTACCAGCCTCATCTTATTTCAGAATATACCTATCCATTGGGGACTATGGCACCCAACCTTTGAGCAGCATGGAGTGAGGCAGCTTGTCAAAGATTGTGAAGAGGAAGGGTGGGAGAATTAAGTCCTTGATGACACCTGGGGCAGCAGAATCAACACCATGTTCAATGTTCTTCCAGAAATCTGGGTGTGAGAAAAGTAATTCCTATTTTTTTAAGTCACTATTAGTGAAACTTCCAAGTATTTATAGGCTGAACACCTTTAATTCATACATGGTGGTGTATGAGAAGATTGGTTGCTCTAGTAATATTAACTAATTTTCCCTCAAAGAAAGTTTTAGGAACAACACTACCTTATAACAAGATAAAGGGATCAAAATCTAAGTCCAGGAAATTACTGCTTTAGCCTCCAGCATAATATTCTTCTTATGTCCGTTCTATCTGAGTGGAAGACTCTAAAACATATGCCATCGTGTGGTCAGCATAACATCTTTTTCTATGTTAGGCGAGTGTTTAAGTACAATCACACAATTTCTAGACCAACTACTTAAATGTGCCATTGCCATTGTAATTTCCAATTTAGTGGGAATGATGTTTTTCTGTTGTCTAAAACATTATTTAAGAGCTCAAAGTGTTATTTTTTCTACTTAATTACCCCATCTGAAGGTCATAGAAGTTTGTAAAAATCAGGCAAGTAATTAGACTAATAAAATAGTCAACTTTGTACAAGGGCCTTCTAATATGCTAACTTGCTGTTTGTTAATGCTAGCTACTTAAGTCATAGTCTATTATTTATTTAGATATACCCTCATGGATTGTTGGAGAAAATGATGCAGAGATTACCAGTTGCAAAGGGTAAGGCCAAAAAGACACCTGAAAGTCCAATTTATAGTGAGAGAGGTCTCTGTTACCCCAAGTCTCCTTTACATGACCGTAGATTTATTTGGCCATGCTCTTGATTACTAAACACCCACATCAAATAAACTGTTAGAGAAGGGACTACTGATTTTTTGTTTGTTGGTTGGTTTTGCGATGCTCAGGTGTTACTCCTGGCTCTGGACTCAGAAATTATTTCTGGAGGTGCTCAGGTGACCACGTGGGATACTGAGGGTGAACTTCGTTTTGGTAGTGTGCAAGGCAAGTGCCCTCCCCAAAGTGTACTCTCTCTGACCCTGCATATGGTTTTTATGAGGAAAAATCAGGTATCCCACCAGTGTGAGATAAGCCAAATGACAGAGAACAAAAAAATTTTTATTGCAGTCTTTTTTACAGGCATCATCTGTAGTGTGTGTGCCTGGCAGAAGACGTCTAATGTAAAAATGGTCTTCTCAGAGTCCTGGCAACAAACACAAATGGACGGCAAAAGAATAACCTAGGTGACTTTGGTATGGACACCAGAGGTCTAGTTTATTTTGGAGGGAATTAATATGCTTATTTGAGTGAATGTCTCTTCCTGCATTTCTTCTGATATTCATTCTCTGGAAAACATGAGACTCCTAGAAAGAGTAATATTAGGAATGTATAGGAACGGATAACAGATGGCATAACAGGAATTGCTCATCTAATACATACATTGCAGAACAGATTCATTTAATCATTCATATGTCAAATATTTATTTAGCACATATTATGTGCCAGGTAGTATCTTTGGACTACAAGAATATAAGAATAATTATATAACTTATGATTTTAAGAACGTCTCAGCCTAATTTGAGTCCCCAAACTGAAGATAATCGCAAGAACTTCTGTCATTAGGATTATCCTGAGGATAAAAAATATACTTATTTTTTTTTTTTTGTGAAGTAAAATAGGTTTTATTGAGGAGGTTTTAGGTGAGGGGGAGGGAGAGAAAGAAAGGAAAGAGTAACGCGCTCAAGGGAGAACGCGGGCTGCTCCAAAGGCGGAGAGCACGAGTAAAAGAGAAAGTACACATCTCAAGAGGGAGATCGCGGGCAACACACGTGCTCAGGCAGCATGTGCACGCAGGCAACACGTGTGAAATATACTTATTTTTTCTCTATTCCCTTAACCTTTACGTCTACTCCAATAAGCCCAGCTGTTTTTCATATAGTCCTCCTCTCTGTTTTTTTGATTTCTTTTCTTTATATCTCCCCTGTTGAGATCAGAAGTCTAGTTTCAATTTGTAGTAATTTTTTAAAATATGGGAACAAGCTTAGGCAGTGAATGTTTGAGGTTTTTCTCTCCTGTGATATGTCATACTTAATTAACTGTCACCTTCACTATTAATATTAACTGGGATATTAATTTGATGAATTTTAATTTCTATTAATCATAGCATTACACTGATCTTGGATGCCTCTTTAGAATAATGCAGAGAGCTGAGGAAAAATATTAATAGTATATTAAGATTTTTATTTTATAAAAGCTCTTTAGTAATTGTATATTTTTCTGTTAAGAATATCTGTTTCTTGAACATGTGTAGGCACCTCGATTTCCTTGTTAGTAAATGCATGTTTTGTCTAGATCACCTCCTGACTCTGTAAATGAAAATGCTTTTGAATTTAAGAAATGTTTCTCTCCTGGAGAATTCTCCAGGGTCTGCTACATTATCTGACTGGCGAAACATCTGTACTACTAATGGAAGCATCAAAAATATAAATGTGAAGTTTTGCTCTATTCCTTTGGTAGCAGTCTTGGGTGGGGAGTGATAACAGAAGGAAAGAGCAGAGTCCAAGGGCAGTGGATCATCAAAAGAAGTTAGATGTTTTTGCAGCCTATTCTTACTTCTCTGCCCTGTCATTATTTATAAAAGGGTTTTGCTTTCGCTACAATTTCTTCTTCTCTTCCCTTCTTATATCTTATTCCTTCTGCACAACTTCACCCCATATTCCTTGACAGTGATGAAGAGGACAGCGGGACTGCTCCTTCCCATGCTCCAAGTATTTTATGTATTCAATAATACAAAGAGCAAACCTAGTGCATTTTTAGGATGAGTTCAATCACTCACTTCTCGCTATCTGGATGCCAGAGACATGGAAACAGCATCATTCCCAGCTCTCTCATTCTCCTGTGGGCATATAATATATAATATAATACCAGAAAGCCCTGGAGAACTTCAGTTTTGTTATGCATGAGATAGTGATGGGAGGTCTTTCTTAGTTCCTGGATCATGACTGGGATCATTTCAAAAGTGAAGAAGGATGAAGACAAGATTGGCTATGTGGACAGCCCAATTCTGGGGTTGACTCACCTCCAGGTACACCACCCAGGGCATCACCAAAGTTGCCACGAGCAAGTCTGCTACTGCTAGACTCACCACCAGGTAGTTGGTGGTGGTTTGCAGGAGCCTTTTCCCTCACCACGGCTACACACACCCAGTCCATTGCCAAAGACGATGGCGAGGATGAGAGCGCAGTAGGAGAGGGCATAATAGGCATGTGGGCGGGCACAGCTCGGAGTCGTGGAGTTCTCTGCCTCACAAGTGATGTTGATGTGGCCACTTAGCTGGCTCAGAGGTGCCATAGTCCAGTGGGAAAGGAGTGTTCCCAACGAGTTTCCTGGGAGGAGATATAAAATAGTGGCAGAAAAAAAATCAGACTTTTGGATCTTAGATGGTTGAGTATATATTTTGATTTGTGGCTTTAGCACATACTTACTGAGAACTTCCTATATGAAAGGCAAGGTTTAAATATGGTAAATTACAGCAATGAACAAAAGGAATAAAATCTCTGCCTTTAAGAAGACTCCAGTCTATGTATGTTGGTGGAGATGTGGTAGAAAAGGAACTCTTATCCACTGCTGGTGAGAATGTTTCTGGTTCAACCTTTATGGAAATAGTCTAGAAGTATCTCAGAAAAGAAAGAATAGAGATGGCATATGACCTAGCAATTCCATTTCTTGGTATCCATAGACAGGACACAAAAAATTGATTCAAAATGACAAGTGTATTACTCATTTGCATCACTGAGGACAATAGTTATGACAGAATTGATCTGGTTATTGAATAATAGATGACTGGATAATAAAGATGTAATATAAACATAATGAAATATTATGCAGCTCCAGGAAGGATGAAATAATGCAATTCCTTGGAACTTGGAATGACCTGGAGAATATCAAGTGAAATACGTTAGAAGACAGAAGACAAATACTGGATGATCTCACTTCTTCATGATATGTGGGGTAACGGGGCAAGATCTCAGAGGAGGGATACCTAGATACTCAGGGCCCTAGGTTATAGAACCTGAGAAAGATAGGGATTAAAGAGACTGAGGAGGGAAGAAGAGGTTAATAGAAGGCAATAGGGGCAGAGGGCAGGGATATTGAGCGCACTGGCAGTATAGAGTTGTGGTATTTCTATATATCTGAACCACAGAACTACTACAACTGAAAACATGAGATCTAAATGACAAGAATCAAATATTTAAACTATGCCTGTCAGGGGTAAGAGCAATAGTATAGTGGGCAGGACACTTGCCTTGCATGAAACTGACACAAGTTTGATCCCCTGATTCCCAAATGACCTCCTGAGAACTGACAGGAGTAATTTCTGAATGCAGATCCAGGAATAATCCCTGAGCATCACTGAGCGGGTGAGACAAAATAAAAAGCATGTGCTTGTCGAAGAGGTAGTTTTGGGGATTCGGAGGAAACTAGGACATTGGCAGAGGGAAGTTAATACTGGCGATGGGATGGGTGTTGAGTAGCATCCTTGGTCTGTTATGTGTTACTTCTAGCTCAGGTAATCAGGCATTCCTCATGAAGAAGATGACAACTATGTCACAGCATGGAAGAGCATTGGACTCAGGATGTGGATCAGAGGTCAAATTACTGGCTTTGCATGTGTGAGGTCCTGGATTTCATTCCCAGTAATGACAAAATGAATGAATGAATGAATAAATGAATGAATGAATAAATGAATGAATGAATAAATAAATAAATAGAAGGCTTGGATAACATGTCAATGGAGAAGTCAAGAGAAAAGGTGGTTTCTAGTGGAAAGAAGCATTTGCAAAGGCAAGGCAGCCTGGAAGGTGGAACAGACATCAGGGAGGATGGTGCAACTGGAGCAGAGTGTGCCAGGTGACTTAGGCAGGAAGGTCACATGTCTTAAGACCCAGAATTAGGGAATGCAATAACTGAGATTCTAATTCTGGAATGGTTCTCTGTCTCACTCATAATTCAGGTGTGGCTTTCTTTCTGACTTATGCTTGAGCTCTGGGCGAGAAAGAGAACAGTTGCAGGACTAGAATGCCAGCCTTTCTATTTCCTAATTTTGGGATCTTAAAATTACTTCTCTTTTCTGAACTTTAGTTTCCCTCTCTGTAAAAGAGGGAAAGAATGGAACCCGTAATATAGGTGTTTTCTGAGGAATCCTAAGGTCAAACATGGACTTCCAGGTTGTGGTAAACTCAGGAGGGTTAAACATTTTACTTAGTCAGTTGTTGGTAATAATTGTAAAAGGGCCGGAGCGATAGCCCAGCGGGTAGGGCATTTGCCTTGCACGCGGCCAGTCTCTGCCGCCCCAGTTCGATCCCCGGCATCCCATATGTTCCCGGAGCACCGCCAGGAGTGATTCCTGAGTGCAGAGCCAGGAGAAACCGCTGAGCAATGCCGGGTGTGACCCTCAAAAAAAAAGCAAAGAAAAAAAAAGCAATAATTGTAAAATATTATGGTTTCCAGAGTACTTAGGCTATGATAAGAAATAAGAATATCAAACTGGAAAATTAGTGAAACTCTCACTATTTACACTTTAAAAATATTCTATTTACACTTTATAAACACTTTTTTACACTTTAAAAACCTTTAGAAGCAAGTAAAGAGTGGCAGGGTACAAAATCAATATGGAAATATATATTTCACTACTATATGACCCCCCACTCCATGAGGGCCGCCATTTTCCACATCTGGACTTCCCTCTCGTCAGAACTCCACCCAGCAGAAGAGCCTATTACAGTCTGGCTCTCGCGGCTGCTTGCAGCCATGGAGTTCATCAATAAATGCTGGATTTAGAGGTGACTACAAGAGTATGCCACCCACACGGCAGAGCCTGGCAAGCTACCCATGTCGTATTTGATATGCCAAATACCAGTAACAATTACAGACCTCATTCCCATGACCTGATGCAATGGTTTGAGGCTCTTTATGTTCCTGGAGCAAGCAGAGCCCTTGAGCTCTACTAGCATGAGACAGGACATATGGAGATGTTACTGGTGCCCGCTCGAGCAAATCGATGATGAACGGGAGGACAGTGATACTATATGCAAATTAATGAAAAGGAAAAGACATTTAGAAAACAAACCCTTTATCATCGCATCAAAAATATTAAATACCTAGGAACAAATTTAGCAAATGAGGTAGAACACATATGTAATGAAAACTGTAAGACACTATTAAAAGATACAGAAAAATATACAAAATTGAAAATCTTTTCCATGTTCATGGCTAGGGAGAATTAATAAAGTCAAATAACTATTTTACAGAGGCAATATGCAGATTTATTGAAACCCTTATCAAAATTCCAATGATTTTTTTTTATTCACTTAACTCCCATCTGATAAGGGGTTAATATCCAGGATATATCAGGCACTGGTAAAACTTTATAAGAAGAAAACAGCCAACCGTATCAAAAAATGGGGAGAAGAAATGAACAGAAACTTCCAATAAGAAGAAATTCGAATGGCCAAAAGGCATATGAAAAAGTGCTCTTCATCGTTAATCATCAGGGAGATGCAAATCAAAACAACAATGAGGTATCATCTCACACCACAGAGGCTGGCACACATCAAAGAGCAAGAATAACCAGTGCTGGCATGGATGCAGAGCAATAGTATAGTGGGCAGGACACTTGCATTGCGTGAAGCTGACACGAGTTTGATCCCCTGATTCCCAAATGACCTCCTGAGAACTGTCAGGAGTAATTTCTGATTGCAGATCCAGGAATAATCCCTGAGCATCACTGAGTGGGTGAGACAAAATAAAAAGCATGTGCTTGTCGAGGGAGGTAGTTTTGGGGATTCGGAGGAAACTAGGACATAGGGAGAAAGGCATTGTTGATGAGAATTCAAACTGGTCCAGCCCTTTTTGGAAAACAATATATACATTTCTCCGAAAACTAGATATTGAGATCCTATTTGACCCAGCAATACCACTCCTGGGAATATCCCTGGAGACCCAAAACACACAGCAGACACACTATCTGCACTTCTGTATTCATTGCAATTCTATTCATGATAGCCAGAATCTGGAAACAACCTAAATGTCTGAGAACAGGAGACTGGCTAAAGAAACTATGGTACATGTACACAATGGAATACTGTGCACCTGTCAGAAAAAAATAGTCATGAAATTTACCTGCAAATGGAGATTATCATGATGAGTGAAATTAGTCAGAAGGAAAAGTACAGATATAGAATGACTGCATTTATTAGTGGGATATAAATATATACCAGTATTCTGTTAATTGTGGAAAATGGTAATGCCAGATTAGAACTGAGCGTTGAATGTACACAAAGGGATTACATGATAATCCCTAAATGTCTGTAGGGCAAGTCACAATGAGTAAGAGGAGAGAGAGACAGAGACAGAGACAGAGAGACACAGAGTGAGACAGAGAGAGAGAGAGAGAGAAGAAAAGGAAAAGTGCCTGCTATAGAGACATATAATTGAGAAAGTAAAATTTCTTCAATAGTGTGGGGGAAAAGTACATAGTCACATGTAAAAGAGTGAAATCAGAGCAGTCTATAACTACACACATAAAGTGTAAATTCAAGTTGATTTAAAGCTTTGATATAGGAAAACCAAAAAATACAATTGAAGGAAACATTGGATGTATATTCCATTTAATGATATGAGTGTTATGGAAGAGGGCTTTGGGAGCTCATCCAAAAATGTCAAGGAATAAGAAATACATAATTGTGACTACACCAAATTAACAAGTTTATGAAATAAACTATCAATAGAAATGAAATAAAGTATCAGTAAGAAATGATATCTGTAGGAATGAAAGAAAGTATCAGTAGGAAAAAGACTTTTCTGAATGGGTGAAGATATTTGAGTATAACTTATACTATAGATCTGATATCCAAGGTATTATAAAAAGAGTTCATGGAACTTAACACTGAAAAATGACCCAATTGAAAAATGGTCAGATTTGAGGACTTTTTAATCAAAGAGGACATTCAATTGGTCAATAGGTACATGAAAATAATTTTATTTTTTTTTATTTGTTAGTTTTTTATATATTTATTTTTAAAAATATATTGTATTATACCACCATGAGATAAACAATTACAAAAATGTTCATGTTTGGGTTTTGGCCATACAGTGTTCCAGCACCCATCCCTCCACCAGTGCCCATTACCCACCACCAATGTCCCCGATTCCCTCCCCCTCCCTAGCCTGCCTCTATGGCAGGTTCTTTATCTCTTTTCTCTCTTTCTCTCATGAAAATAATTTTCAGGATCACTTCTTATTAGGATAATACAAACCAAAGCCATAATGAGTGTGTGGGATGTAGTTTGGATATTGAACTCAGTCCTTACATGTGTGAAGTCTTAGGCTAAAACCCCAGTATGACAAAACAAACATATAAGTAAATAAGCAAAAAGGCCATATAGACAAACCATGCAAGACCATAATAACAAATGATTCATACTTGTTTTATAGGCGTCAAACATTAATCAATCCACAGTTACATGTGCCATAATATTTATTGAAGTATTTTTAACTATAGCTAAGATATGGAAACAACCTACTTTCCCTTTGTTTCAAGATTAATAAAATTTGGGGCATATATTCACAGTAAAATATCATTCAGCTATAAAAAAGTTGAAAAATATTGCCATTTCCAGAAAAATGAAAGAAACTTAAAGGCATTATGTGAAAAATAAGTCCAAAGAGGAAAGACAAATATCAGATAGTTTCATCAATATGTGCAATATAAGGAAATGAGAAGATGAATATACAAAACAAAATAAAAATAAACTTGTGGACATTAACAGAAGAACCGAGTTTACCAGAGGACTGTGGGTGGGGAATGTATTAGATGGTGGTGAATGCTCTTTGGTTCACTTAATTAAAGTGTACCAGGGATGTGAATCAGTGGTAGACTGCATGTCTTTCTTGTGTAAGTACCTAGATTTGATCCTGGGCAGTGCTCTTAGGTAAATGAACAATGCCTATACTTAAAGAAGAGCATTTTAGAAAGCTGGATGTATACTTTTTCTTCTTCAAATTTCTACTCTGATATGACACACACATATGTATGTATATATATATCTTATATATACACAGAGATACCTATCTATCTATCTATCTATCTATCTATCTATCTATCTATCTATCTATCTATCTATCTATCTATCTATCTATCTATCTATCTATCTATCTATCTATCTATCTATCTATCTATCTATCTATCTATCTATCTATCTATCTATCTATCTATCTATCTATCTATCTATCTATCTATCTATCTATCTATCTACCCATCCATCCATCCATCCATCCTTCCCTCCATCCATCCATCCATCCATCCATCCATCCATCCATCCATCCATCCATCCATCCATCCATCCATCCATCCATCCATCCATCCATCCATCCATCCATCCATCCATCCATCCATCCATCCATCCATCCATCCATCCATCCATCTATCTATCATCTATAGTGACCAATTTGGAATGAATTCAGAGATGTGTTAAAATATTTGTTTTTTATATTGGTACAATGCTTACACTCAATATATTTTAAAACAATACTTTTATGTGCAAACATTGGTGTTTGCTTTAACTTTATTAGATAAATAAGAGTTCAATGACTGGGTTATATGATAGGGATGTGATTTCCATTTTAAAAAGCTGCAGTAACATCCATTGTTGGTGGGAATGCCGGCTGGTACAGCCTTTCTGGAAAACAATATGGACATTCCTCCAAAGACTAGAAATTGAACTCCCATTTGACCCAGCCATACCACTCCTGGGAATCTACTCTGGGAAACCAAAAATACGCAGCGGAAACACCATCCCTACTTTTATGTTCATAGCAGCATTATTCACAATAGCCAGAATCTGGAAGCAACCCCGAGTGCCCGAAAATAGATGACTGGATAAAAAGCTTTGGTACATCTACACAATGGAATACTATGCAGCTGTTAGGAAAAATGAAGTTATAAAATTTGCCTACAAATGGATGGACATGGAGAAGATTATGTTGAGCGAAATTAGCCAGAAGGAGAGAGACAGTTACAGAATGACTGCATTTATCTGCATAACATAAATATATAGGTACATATTATGATACCAATATCCAAGGTCAAGTGAAACATACATCAGGAGGTCCTGTCAAAGGTGGAAATTATCACAAACGTGTGGGATCAGAGGCTAGGTAAGACAGAAAATGGAACAGTGTGCTAACAATTGTGAGGGTACTAATGCCAACCTAGAACTGAGCATTAAATAGAGGCAAAAGGATACACATGACAACCCTTTAATGTATGTTCTGTAATCCATAGTCTGGAGAGGAAGGAAAAGAGAAAGATAGAGAAATGGAAAGAAATAAAGAACCTGCCATGGAGGAGGGCTGGGGGAGGGGGGGGGAACCGGGGACGTTGGTGGTGGGAGATGGGCACTGGTGGCGGGATGGGTGCTGCTACACTGTATGACCAAAACCCAAATATGAACTTTTTAATTGTATATCTTTGTAATTGTAAAAATAAAAAATTTAAAAAAAAATAAAAAGCTGCAGTAATTTTCCCAGTATCATTCTGCATTCAGCATTACAGGACAGTTCCAGTTATGAACTTAAAGAAGTCCAAAACCTTTTTATGCTCAGACTATGATATGCTCAGACTTTTCAATATCTTTTTGGTCTCATTCTAATGGGCTTGCAATAGTATGTATATGCATTTACATTTTTTTATTTTATTATACCACCATGAGATATACAATTAAAAAGATGTTCATGTTTGGGTTTTGGTCTTACAGTGTTCCAGCACCCCATCCCTCCACCAGTGCCCATTTCCCACCACCATGTCCCCAATCCCTCCCCCCCCCCCCACCCCGCCTGCCTCTATAGCAGGTTATGTCTTCTCTCTTTCTCTTTTTCTTTTTCTCTCTTCCTTCTCTTATAAACCGAGGATTGCAATAGATACATTTTTTTTTTTTTAAGTATTTTATTATACCACCGTGAGATATACAAATAAAAAGATATACAATTAAAAAGTTCATGTTTGGGTTTTGGTCATACAGTGTTCCAGCACCCGTCCCTCCACCAGTGCCCATCTCCCACCACCAACATCCCCGGTTCCCTCCCCTTCCCCAGCCCTGCTCCATGGCAGGTTCTTTATTTCTTTCCCTTTCTCTCTCTTTCTCTTTTCCTTCCCTTCCAGACTATGGATTACAGAACATACATTAAAAGGTTGTCATTTGTATCCTTTTGCCTCTATTTAATGCTCAGTTCTAGGTTGGCATTAGTACCCTCGACTATTGTTAGCCCCCCTGTTCCATTTTCTGTCTTACCTAAACTCTGACTCCCACACGTTTGTGATAATCTCCACCTTTGACAAGACCTCCTGATATATGTTTCACTTGACCTTGGACATTGGTATCATAATATGTACATATATATTTATGCCATGCAAATAAATGCAGTCATTCTGTATCTGTCTCTCTCCTTCTGGCTAATTTCACTCAACATAATCTTCTCCATGTCCATCCATTTATAGGCAAACTTTATAACTTCATTTTTCCTAACAGCTGCATAGTATTCCATTGTGTAGATGTACCAAAGCTTCTTTATCCAGTCATCGATTTTCGGGCACTCTGGTTGCTTCCAGATTCTGGCTATTGTGAATAATGCTGCTATGAACATAAAAGTAGGGATGGTGTTTCCGCTGCGTATTTTTGGTTTCCCAGAGTAGATTCCCAGGAGTGGTATGGCTGGGTCAAATGGGAGTTCAATTTCTAGTCTTTGGAGGAAAGTCCATATTGTTTTCCAGAAAGGCTGTACCAGCCGGCATTCCCACCAACAATGGATGAGTGTCCCCTTTTCCCCACATCCACGCCAGCACTTGTTGTTCTTGCTCTTTTGAATATGTGCCAGTCTCTGTGGTGTAAAGTGGTATCTCATTGTTGTTTTGATTTGCATCTCTCTGATGATTAGTGATGATGAGCATTTTTTCATATGTTTTTTGGCCATTCGAATTTCTTCCTTGCTGAAGTTTCTGTTCATTTCTTGTCCCCATTTTTTGATGGGGTTGTTTGTTTTCTTCTTGTAAAGTTCTACCAGTGCCTGATATATCCTGGATATTAACCCCTTATCAGATGGGTATTGGGTGAATATTCTTTCCCATTCTGTGGACTGCTTTTGTATCTTAGTCACTGTTTCTTTTGAGGTGCAGAAGCTTTTCAGTTTCATGTAGTCCCATATGTTTATCTTTTCTTCTAGTTGCTTTGTTAGTGATGTTTCACCTTTGAAGATGCCTTTAGCTTCAATGTCGTGGAGGGTTTTTCCTATATTTTCTTCAATGTACTTTATGGATTCAAGTCTGATATTGAGATCTTTAGTCCATTTTGATCTGATTTTTGTGCATGGTGTTAGACACAGGTCCAAATTCATTTTTTACACGTTGCTGCCCAGTTTTCCCAACACCACTTGTTGAAGAGGCTTTCCTTACTCCATTTTAGACTCATTGCACCTTTATCAAAGATTAAATGATCATGTGTTTGAGGTTGGGTGTCAGGATACTCTATTCTATTCCATAGGTCCACAGGTCTGTTTTTATTCCAATACCATGCTGTTTTAATTACTACTGCCTTGTAGTACAGTTTGAAGTTGGGAAAGGTGATGCCTCCCATCTTCTTTTTCCCGAGGATTGCTTTAGCTATCCTTGGGGGTTTATTGTTCCATACAAATTTCAGGAGCGTTTGGTCAATTTCTTTGAAGAATGTCATGGGTATCCTTATAGGGACTGCATTGAATCTGTACAGAGCTCTAGGGAGTATTACCATTGCAATAGATACATTTAGAGGTTATCCTGTGTATCTTTTTGCCTGTATTCAGTGCTCAGTTCTGGACTGGCATTATCACATTTGACAATTATTAGCACATTATTCCCTTCTCAATCTTACCTAACCTCTGACTCCCACATGTTCGTGGTAGATTCCACCTTTGACAAGACCTCCTGATCCATGTAAAACAATACTTTTAAGTAATAATAATTTTCTCATTCTCCATTGCTGGAGAATGGCAACTTCTATCACTGAAAATATCACTGCTGCTGCCAAGAGCTTTAGAAATATACAGCAATTTATGACTGTCCAAGGGTATCCACTCATTTGAGGCAAGCTCAGACCCAGAGCACCTTTCCTTCTGCACTGCACTTTAAAAACTGTGCCAGAAACCACTCTTTTATGGGTTTGGAAATTGTTTAATGAAGTTTTAACTGTGTATTACCTGGGAAGCAAGAGGAAAGCATGATATCTTGGACAAATTATTACCATCTTACTAGACTTGCAGAACTTCTGTCAAGTTCAGATGCCTTCTTGAAACAATGATCTAGTGCCAATAACTAAATAGACTAACGGACATCCTCAGCTGTGTAAAAGAAGTTCTGAGCCTGAAATTGGACTCACAAATTGCTTGAGTTTAAGATTTGGCATCCCCCCATAGTGCTGTCTCTGGTATAGGATTCTTTAACAGCAGGTGAGGGTAACTCATGATTGTCTAGGCAGTTTGTGATGAGTTGTGGGTGTGACAGATGTTAGCAGAAAATGAGAGAGGCTTGATTACTCCCTACTGCTCATTTAATTGTTTCAAAGTCCTCCTTTCTTAGATCTTTTCTCTTTTTCTTAAAAAAATATTGGTTATATAACATAGCTAGATCTGGCTTTCTTCTTTTTTTACCTTCCTTTGACAGAAATGTTAACAGAGTAAACTGGTCTCAGGTAATAAGAAATAGCCTAGAAAATGGATTAATTTAATAATATCTCCTTGAAACTGGAGTGGTATACAGAGGGTACGATGTTGACCCTGCTTGCAGCTGACAGGGATTAGATCCCCTGTACCCCATATGGTCACCTGAGCATCACCAGGAGTTATTCCTGAGTACAGCACTAAGAAAAATCCTGAGCACTGCCCAAAAACAAAACAAAATTGCCTAAGTAACTATAATTTTATTTCTTTATCAGCAAAATAAAGATAAATCACACATTATGCTCCATAAGCTTAGTGTGAAGTTAAAATTATGTAAAGACTTGGCTCTTTGGAATTTTAACTGGAAACTTATTTGTTCTGGGGCTTCTCTTGTACATTCTAGAATGTTTAGCAATATTCTTGACATTTACTCTTTTGTGCCCAAAGCATTCCCCACTGATTATGTCATATCAATCTAAAACATCATAAGACATTGTCAAGTGTCCACTGGGGACAAAATTCCTGTTCCCATTGAGAATCAAGACACAGTGCCTGGCATATAGTACTTGGAACATTGTAGTTTTTTCCTTTAGAGGGAAGGGAAGTTAGACTTCAATTGAGAATATGTAGAAGATTTGGAAATAAAGAGATCATTGGTGTTATTATATTATTGATATGAGCTGAACGTGAGGAAGTGCTGAAGCAGAAGTAGATGACTATTGGCCTAATTCATTACACAGAATTCTATCGGCAAATTTTAACATGTCTTTGAATTTTTTCAAAGTTAATAAAGTGTTAACTTAATCTTTGTGGTTTAGTCTAGCATCTCTTGCAGTGAAGGCATACTGCAGTTTTAAATACAGGAAAAAAGAGTGATACTATCCCCTTCAACTATGACATTTGTCCAGCTTTGGTGATTGTCATTCTTTTCAGTGCTGATCTAGTTTGTGCAGAACATTTGTAGGGTATTGAGAACTGGTTCTATTCCTAGGATCCTGTTGAGTTTGTTAGGAAAATACTCATTAAGATTGAGAGGGTTTAAATTGCTTTTGCGATCTGAGCAATATTGAACTAAGTTGACAGTAAATAAAGCACATCTAATAAATACAAGAACAAAACATCAAGAGCATCTAAGTTCTAGATATTTTTGAAGACAATAATTATTCTCACTGCTTGTTTGCTACTGTGTGCCAGGCATTAGTATTTTATATGATCTCATTTAAACATTTACAGCTGTCATTAAGGTTAATATTGATATTTTTGCCTTGTAGATTACAAATAACTGACTAGAGGCACACTAACTCTCTCAAGATTGTACAGATGTGAATCCATAAAGTACATTGAAGAAAATATAGGAAAAACCCTCCACGATATTGAAGCTAAAGGCATCTTCAAAGGTGAAACATCACGAACAAAGCAACTAGAAGAAAAGATAAACATATGGGACTACATGAAACTAAAAAGCTTCTGCACCTCAAAAGAAACAGTGACTAAGATAGAAAAGCAGTCAACAGAATGGGAAAGAATATTCACCCAATACCCATCTGATAAGGGGTTAATATCCAGGATCTATCAGGCACTGGTAGAACTTTACAAGAAGAAAACAAACAACCCCATCAAAAAATGGGGAGAAGAAATGAACAGAAACTTCAGCAAGGAAGAAATTCGAATGGCCAAAAACATATGAAAAAATGCTCATCATCATTAATCATCAGAGAGATGCAAATCAAAACAACAATGAGATACCACTTTACATCACAGAGACTGGCACATATTCAAAGAGCAAGAACAACAAGTGCTGGCGTGGATTGGGGAAAAGGGGACACTCATCCATTGCTGGTGGGAACGCCGACTGGTACAGCCTTTCTGGAAAACAATATGGACATTCCTCCAAAGACTAGAAATTGAACTCCCATTTGACCCAGCCATACCACTCCTGGGAATCTATTCTGGGAAACCAAAAGTACGCAGCGGAAACACCATCCCTACTTTTATGTTCATAGCAGCATTATTCACAATAGCCAGAATCTGGAAGCAACCAGAGTGCCCGAAAATCGATGACTGGATAAAAAAGCTTTGGTACATCCACACAATGGAATACTATGCAGCTGTTAGGAAAAATGAAGTTATAAAATTTGCCTATAAATGGATGGACATGGAGAAGATTATGTTGAGCAGAATTAGCCAGAAGGAGAGAGACAGATACAGAATGACTGCATTTATCTGCATAACATAAATATTTAGGTACATATTATGATACCAATATCTAAGGTCAAGTGAAACATATATCAAGAGGTCTTGTCAAAGGTGGAAATTATCGCAAGCGTGTGGGAGTCAGAGGCTAGGTAAGACAGAACATGGAACAGTGTGCTAACAATTGTCGAGGGTACTAATGCCAACCTAGAACTGAGCATTAAATAGAGGCAAAAAGATACACATGACAACCATTTAATGTATGTTCTGTAATCCATAGTCTGGAGGGGAAGGAAAAGAGAGAGAGAAAGGGAAAGAAATAAAGAACCTGCCATGGAGGGAGGGCTTGGGGAGGGGGAGGGAACCGGGGATGTTGGTGGTGGGAGATGGGCACTGGTGGCGGGATGGGTGCTGCAACACTGTATGACCAAAACCCAAATATGAACTTTTTAATTGTATATCTTTGTAATTGTAAAAATAAAAAATTAAAAAAAGATTGTACAGATGTATAAGAAACAAAGAGGAAAGAAATTTTGAATTTTGAGTTCCCTAAATCCCAAACTTGTGACTACATGGATATATGCATCCATGCTGGAAGCAAAAGTTGGTGTGGAGACATTTCAAGGTAAATATGTTTTTCTTATACTCAGAACCAAAATTAGTTAGAATGTTAGTTGATAGTCTGTTAGTTCTATAATAGTAAGTTCCATGCTAACTATGGTTAGTTCCATAACCAAATATTTGCTTTTATTTTAGATCTTTATTGTTACTGTTTTTAACTTTTCTCTAAGTTATGTTCTGACCTCTAGACTCCTGACAGTTTCTGGACTTATTGCAGACTTACTAAATTATTTGACAAAATGAATAATTATAGATAAGCATTCACAAACATTATGATATATTTAAATCTCACAATGATGTGTTGTAGTGCTCTTATTATTCACATATTTGAAGATGAAGAAAATAAGTAATAGAAAAGTCAGAAATATCTTTCTGGAGTCAAGCTAGTAAATGACCTTGATTTAATCTAATATTTGTCTGTGTTAAGAACTTATGTTCTTTTATGTGTTGTTTTTGGGCCACACTAGGTGATGCTCAGGGATTACTTTACTCCTGGTCTACACTCAGGAATTACTGCTGGAAGTGCTGAGGGACCATATGTAATGTTGGGGATTGAACATGGGTCAGCTGGTGTCAGTTGCCTGCCAGGCAGACACCCTACCTTCTGTACTATTACTCTACTCCCCCCTGAAGAATTTATGTTCTTAAGTAGTCCAATATGGGGTGAGGAAAACAGACAAATCTAAAATAGGTAGTAATTTTAAAGCATCAAATTTTTAGTGTCTAGTGCATGTATCTCAGTGAAGTCAACTGCAGGTGCACACTTCACAAGAAGAAGTGGGAGTTTCATTGTCATTATTATTAGAGGTAGTCTTTAGCATTTCTATGGCACTCTGTTCTTAGCAAATTGTCACCTAGCTTATTTTCCTAAAGAAGATTCACAAGGATATTGAAATAAGTTGCATATACATATATTTATTTGATTGTGAATGTAAAGAGAAATATTCTAGTGCCACTGAGACACAGTAGCTAAGATAACATTGTTGTTACCTAATTAAACCTGCCCAGAAAAGCAGAGCAACCTCAATTTGCACCATAACCTCTAATGATTGAGCATCCTGTCATTCTGAGACAGAAGAAAAATCCTAAAGATCAATCAAATCAATAAGCAAATATCAATTGATGACAAGTTGTAATGCATTGTGCATTAATTTAATATTGAATAAAATCTATTTCAAATTTGCATTCATTCATATTCCGTAATAACTATCTTAAATATATTGCTAGCATTTTTTATTGCTCTACATTTCTGGTTTATAGACCTTAAAAAATTCCAGCTATAAATAAAGATGTCTGAATAAGAATCTTTCTCAAATCTTTTCTGCTTCTTCTTAGCTACAAGAGACTCCCAATAATCTTTAGCAGAAATTCTTTGCTTTTACCTAATGACAGACATCTTACCAATCTTTCAGTATCAATAAGCAAAGGGCATATAGGACAAATTTAGAATCCAACTATCACTTTGCTACTTCTGCATAAATATTTGTTCCTATATTTTGATAGTAGTTGATTAAACTAAATATATGATTTGGTACAAATGTCTACTTGCAACAATTTTCACTGACCCAATATGTTTTAGTAAGTAATGAAAGTCCCACAATTAAACAATACTCTCAAAATCGTATGCTATCATTAAAGAAAACATACACAATCATCATCTCAAGTACTGCATATCTTTATGGGAGTAATTGAATTCTGACTTGAAACAGCCTGACTTAAAATAGACTATTGAAAATAGTACTTCTCCAAAGCCCCAGTCATGGATTTCCAGGGTGCTGAATTGGGGATTTTAAATAACAGACCCTTACAATTAGTAATACTCTTAAGAGAAATGTAATCAACTTTCATAGAAATTACAGGAATAGTAACAGCTATTTTTCCATCTTTCGATTCTGCCCTGATATATCTTCTAGAACCTACAAGGATCTAATGTTTTTTGGGGAGGGTGGTAAGAAAGTAAAATTGTTCATAAATGAGATAAAAATGAAAACAGGTTTCTCAGGATTTCAGGGTTTTATGTAAGAGGGGTACAGTGTTTTATCACATATTCTTATAAAACAATAAAATGCCAAACTGATTAAATCACCTTTCAAAAAGAAAACCTAACATGTATTAAATTATAAATAAAAAAGAAAAATTACTTACCTTGAAATCTTCTTCTGATTTCTGGAGACCGTAGAGTTTAGCAGCCTTAGCTAAACTGCAGCCGTTACTGACAGACATGCCCAAGCAAAGCAAACTTTGCCTTTCCCAGGACACAGAAACTGTGGAAACGAACAGAAAGAAAATCACCCATTTTATTCTCTAAGGTGAAATCACTTGTGTGCTGCTCTTCCATCTTCCCTATTAAAGCTTACTGAATGTTTCATAGCAGCTTTGGAATGCATCCGTCTTCTCTAGTGGGGTTGGGAGCTACCCCTAAACTGAACGTTGTTTGGGTCAGCCCTTCAAAGGCTCTGTCCTTGGTGCTGAAAGACAGATAGAGTAGGCAGAAGCAGAATCTGTTTTTCTATTGCTCTTTCTGTGTTTCTATCTGCTCTGTGCAATGCTGTTTAGTACCTGTGCTTTTCCCCCACCCAGTGCTCTTTTTAATCCTAGCTATTCCACCGTTTTCACTTTAATTCTTTAATTGCTCTTGAATAACTCTCACCTTTCTCATTTTGATTGCCGTTTCAGCTATTGGTGGGTGTAAAACTGACTGGTTTAGAAGAAGAAGGAACAGATCAACAAATTGATAACACAAGTGGTTAATTGAAATTAGACAATCTAAGAATTAACTGACAGAAGGTGCAAGCCTGTCTGGGAAGAGAAGGTAAAAGGGAATATATTCTAGTGGAAGCAAAACTGAGGCACGGTGATTAAGACAAAATAGCACTCATTGTTGTCAATGCTTGTGAAAACATTTTCAATTAAAAGTTTTATTAGTTGGTGTATGTAAGCTTGTTTTAAAAACTCAAGTCTAGAGCTGACTAGAGTGAAATGAAATAAAAAGCATTACCTGTGATTTTCACAAATGAGTCTGTTTCTGAAATAAGTCTGTTTCTAGTAAACTAGACAACTTAAGCTAGTGGCCATCTGTTCATATAACTTTTATATTTACTCGCAACTTTAAAAAATTTATTTATTTTTTAAATATTTTATGATACCACCGGGAGATATACAATTACAAAGATGGTCATGTTTGAGTTTCGGCCATACAATGGTCCAGCACCAATGTCCATTTCCCATACTTGTAACTTTTTATCGATTTTTTTTAAAAAAATCTTTTCCTTTCTTTCAACGGAGTGGCAATTTTTATACTCTCCTTTTTATTATTTTTTCTGCCAATGGTTAATGTGCTTGTCAGAGACAGTGCACGCAGTCATGAGGATGAGTCTTAGATTATAATGGAGACCTCTGCTGGCTGAGAAAGCAGCAGCAAGGTCCAAGTGCTTTTATTAATAACAGCTACCATCATTTATTGAGCATGTACTAGTAATCAATTATTTTAACATCTTCCACATTTAGTCTTTAAACATTTAGTCTTTAAACCCTACAAAAAAGATTAATTAATATACTTTTTTACCATCCTAATGTATAGTCAGATAAATTGATGCTTAGAAGGCTTAACATAATATCTGAAGGCCATTTATTCCAAAAGTAGTGAACCAGAATTTAGCTATAGAGATCTTAATTTTGCAGTCCATTCTTTTAACATGCTCCAAAATAGTTCTTTCTAAAGATGAGAAACTTGAATTTCTTAGGGAACTGTTACATAAACTGAAATTTATGTCACAAAATAATACTAAATATAATGACAAAATGGTGCGATACAACATTTGTATTACATTTTGAAAACATTTTTAATTCATGTTCTTGTCTGCATTTACACAGTACTTCCGATGACCATTTTTACAAAGCTGTTATGAACAGAATGGTATCCCTTCAAATTCATATAACCTCAGAAGGTGGCAACGCTTGGAGATGAGGTCTTTAAGGAGTGCTTAAGTTAAAATGAAATCATTATAGCATGCTCTTATCCAATATGACTGCTGTACTTTGAGGAAGAGGAGACCCGAGGACACATAAACACAGTGAAAAAAATTCTTGAGGATGAAGCAATAAGTTGGCCATCTTCAAGTGAAGGAGAGAAGGTTCAGGAAACACCAAATCTGTCCAATTATTGAAATACACTTCTAGACTCCAGTAGGATGAAGAAAAAAATTTACATTGTTCAGTCCCTTCAATGTGTGGCAGTTTGTTATATTAGTTCTAGCAAACTAATACAGAAGCTTAGAGAGGTTAAGTGTCATTTTAAAGGCTGTATGTGATTTATGGAACACAAAGTTTTTAGAACATAATTGTTATATTGAATAATTATATTACACATGACCTAGGATTGTTTTCAGTCTTAATGCGAACCTGTCAACTATTCCTTTAGATCAGTGAACCAAAAGATTATGCAACATGGGGTTGGCATGTCCAATATGTCAAACTAAAGAGTTTGTGAGAAGAATAAATCAGAGGGACACTAAGAAGCTTAGGGCTTTAACTGTTCATATTCTGCATTATGGCTCCACCTTTGGAATTCCTTTCAACTATATTTTGTTTAATGATAATGCTGACCTCATAGTGTATGAACCTAGCAGAAAAGTCCTTACATATCTTCATATGTAACCTGTAAATACTACTGGCAGAATTTTCTTTATGATTTAAAATAAATTAATTAATCAATGAATTATTTATTTTACTTTTGGTTTCTGTACTACACCTGGTTTATAGCTGTGGTCAGGGTTTATTCCTGGTTCTGCACTCAAGAATGACTTCTTTTTACCTGCTTTTTGGGTCACACCAAGCAATGCTCATGGGTTGTTCCTGACTTTGCACACAGGAATAACTCCTGGTGGTGCTTAGGGGACCATCTGGGATGTGAGCCATTGAACCTGGGTCAGCCGCATGCAAGACAAATGCCTTACCTGATGTGCTATCACTTTGACCTCTCAGGAATCACTTCTGGCAGGCTTCTGGGCCATACAGAGTGCTGGGGATAAAGCCAGATTGCCTGCATGCAAAGAAAAGCGCCAGGGCCACCAGGCTCGACACCAGCACAGGGCCTCAAGGACGGCTGGGGAGGCTGGCGCTCGGCTCGCGCCGGGCCTAGCTGACCATGGAACCCCGAGGAGGGCAGATGGGTTTTGGGAGTGGGCCCGTCACCTCTGGGGGTCCCGGAAGCAGCCGGATGAGACTCTCCCATCACACTAGCCACCATTTTTGCTGTCCGGACGCTGCAAAACTGCCTCGCGACCAGATCAACAGAGCAAAGCCAGTTCGAGTCCAGGTTGCGCGGCTGCTGCGGCCGCGGTCCACTAAAATAGTGAAACAGTAATGTCTTTTAATGCACTGCATTCCACGAAGAGCAGGAAAGTTTGTTGGGAGGGGAGATATAAAGAGGAAAGAAATGACATCAGAACCCACCAAGTGGTTGAGGTGCGGGAGGGGAGAGGGAGGTTGGGACATTGGTGATGGGAGATGGGTTTGGGCGGAGGGTGCGTGTTGGAACACTGTAGAACCAAAACTCTACATGAGCATCTTTCAATTAAAAAAAGGGTGAAATCTACCACAAACATATGGGAATTAGTGGTTAGGTAAGACAGAGAAGGGAACAGTGTGCTAATATTTGTCAAAAGTGATAATACCAGCCTAGAACTGAGCATTGAATATAGGAAAAAAGATATACATGATGATCTCTAAGTGTATGTATTGCAATCCACAATGTGTGGGAGAGGAGAGACAGAGAGAGAGAGAGAGAGGAGATAAAGAACTTGCCATGGAGGCAGGCTAGGGGAGGGGGGGGAAGTGGGGACATTGGTTTTGGGAAATGGGCACTGGTGGAGGGATGGGTGCTGGAACACTGTATGGCGGAAACCCAAACATGAACATCTTTGTGACTGTATGTCACATGGCGGTGTAATAAAATATTTAAAAAAAATAAAAAAAAAAAAAAGAAAAAAATAAATAAATAAATCCCACAAATAAAAAAAAAAAAAAAAAAAGAAAAGCGCCTTCCTTACTTTACTAGTATACCAGTTCCTTAGCATTTCTGTAATGCATTTATTTCCTTTACAGAATCCAAGGTAATATAAAGGTGGATAGAGACTTTAATTTTAAGTCACTATAGGAAAAACATATAGGGTAATTAAATGACATATCCAAAGTCACATATCTAGAGAATCAGCTCAGTGTCTAATCAGTGAATGAGCGGAATGTGTGAATGAATGGAAAGATATTGGCACAGGAATGGAAAGAGTGAGGAGTGTATGTGCAAGAAGTAGCTCTTTAGCTCAAGGCAACAGTGAAGGTAAAACTCAGTACTTACTCCTTTTAACCTCACACATTTCATTCATCTTTACAACACAGAGAGAGTTTCATTCTTTTAAGTAAATGGAACTCTAATTTATGATTGGCATTGGAGATTTTGAGATTTGCCTTCTGGGAAGAACTCCAGGACGCCTACAGAACAGACATGCTTGGGCAGAAATCAAGACAAATACAGATCGTTTTCCTCATCTTCCTTCCAGGAACCCATCTCAATAGCATGACGGAACATTCTTATGTACCAGCCAACTGTGCTTGATCAATGAAGTCTATCTTTTGAACCTGCAGTGAGAGGTTTAGAGCAAGAGTTAAGAGGTGTTGGGTTTCTGCATGCTCAGTGGTTTTGTTTGAAAAGGAATTAGTGTGAAGTTTGTGGTGGAAATATTCCCTTCTAGTCGTTTGAAATATTGTTCCAGGGTAGCGATTATTTGGTTTCATCTCAGGAATTTTGCCTTCAGCACCAAATGTTTAGTACAACATAACTTTTTCACACCACTTTAAACTTCCATAGAGTACACACTGATCAGTGCAATGTGGAGACCAACAAGACTGTGTGAGTCAATTTGTAGGGACCTCTATAGAAACGGGGCATTTTCCCCATGATTCACCCAAAACTAGCATTTCTCACTGGCAGATTTGACTCTCACCATGATGCTAAGTTGCATGAATTATCATCTAGTCTAAAGTACAGCACTTTACTGTGTTTTCACTGCAGTCAGATTCCAAGGCACACAGCAGAAATATAAGTAGGCAAATAAAACAAGTGGACTAGGTAGAAAAACTGCTTCTTCCAAACTCTGGTCCCCATATTATCCAACGATATTGTGGTGTAGGTAGAAAGACTGCTCCTTCCATACTCTGGTCCCCATCTTATCCAGTGATATTGTGGTCTTGACGTAGATCAAAGCTCTGACAGAGCCCTAAACTTTATATTTGAATTCAGTCTGTTGATGTTATAAGTTTATTGAAAGATAATGATAGTTCAATCCATTTACCATTTTCCAGTATAGGACATTAATCTTTTTTTGTTTTAAATCAGAGAATGGCAGAAAATAACGGAAGAGATTTCTAGATCTATCAAATCAGTACTTAATCTGCGTAAAAGCAATTGTATTGTTTAGATGCCATGATTAAAATACTACTAATATTGACTTTTATGCATACAATGTTCCAACACCACACCCTCACCAGAGTGTACACTTCTCTCCACCATTTTCTTAGTGCTCCTCACCACCACTCACTGCCCTGCTGTCTTAACTAAACTCAGTTGTGTAGACCAGTTCTCATGTTCTTTACCTTTTATAAGTAGTAGAGATTAGCAAGAAAGGGAACAAATAAGTGATGTATGTCTTCATATTTATATTTGTTTTTCTGTGTGCATGTTTCCTTCATTTTACTTTCTTAACTTTTCATCTTTTTTTGAGTTTTTACTATTTTTCCATCAGTTCATCTTTACTTTTTCTTAGATTTCTTTGAAATCATTCTATAGTAGTTTTTCTTCTTTCCCCAAATATATAGAAATGTAAAAGGGGGATTATATATATCATACTCAAGTTTTATATATATGGGGAATATATATATATATATATATATATATATATATATATATATATATGTGTGTGTGTATACATATATATCATGGAAGATTGTATTTTACACAGATAACCATAAATATATTTTGTATTTTTCTATATTTTTCTTAGATTTCTCTCTCCATCATCAAAAGGTTGGGTTTAAATATCTCCATTCTTGAATTTGGTAAGCCTTTGATTCAACTGGTAGTGTGTGGCAGATGGGAGACTGTGAGTTTTAAGACCAGAACATAAAAGTTCCACATACTCCCACCTTGTTTTTATAAAGTGTTTACTCTTGGATCTCAGTCAACCTGTTATGAGGAAGCCTAAGCAGCTCCTGGAGGGGCCCATATATAGAGGAACTAAAGCATTTGTCTTAGAGCCCTGACTATGCTCCTGGCTGAAAGCCAGAATCAAGTTGTCAGCTATTAGAATGAGTCATTTTGAAAATGGCTCTATAAACCTGCAGTTGGCTTGTCCCAACTGATGCAATGTTAAGCATAGAGAAGCTCTATCTGCGAAGCTTTGCTCACATTTCAGATTCATGAGCAAAATAAATGATAAGAAACTTATTACTCAAAGGCATGTCATGGACTGGGACCAGCAATACCAACTTCACTTTGAAAGTTCTTACGGGTGGAGAATATTGATCTTCAACCCAGTCATACTAACCACAGAATTTGCATTTTAATGAGATGTTCATGTTATTCATTGAGGAATACAGCTGTTACTGATAAAAAAAACCAAGTCTGTGATGTAGATGGACAAAGTTTTACTTTCCTTCTTTAAAAGTTAGGAGTTTCTGGGGAAATTCTTGAAATGGGAGCAGGCCAGATGTCCTACACCCCCGACCCTCACTGCCACCAGGAAACCCTACAGCCCCGCCTCACCCGCCATCTTGCCAGCAGAGGAACAGCCCAGTATTACAGCTCCAAGAGAGCACAGAATTGCCAAATCTCCCTGGGTACACTGGTCCAGGCTGAGAACTCTGGGGCCTTCTTGGAATGCGGTGGGCAGGTCCTCATTTATCCCTGAAGACCCAGCATCCATACACATCATCTTCCAACTTGGAAATGGCCCAGCTCCACAACTGAATCTTATCAAACTGCCAAGCCCCCAAATTGTCCCAGATCTAAACCTCGGCGGCCACTTTGCTACCTATCTGTCCATGGGAGGTCTCAGATTTTCATAGTACCATTTGCTCAGTAGGATCACAGCAACTCTGGTTGGAAAGTTGCATAAAAGACCACAATATGCAATGTGCCTAAACAATAACACAGAGCCAAAACAATAACACAGAAGCTAGCTAGCCTGCACAGCAGATCCTCAGACATTGACTTCAGTAACACTACTATAAGATATAAAAATTATCACAATTTGACTCTTATTGATCTAAGATTTGCTAATTCTCTTTGCCTTTGTGTTGTAACAGACAATATGAAGTAAACTTGATTGTGCTGTCAGGGCAGGCTGGGAAGCTGAGGATATTGGTGGAAGGAAGGAAGGGCATCCTGATGGTGGAATTGGTTTGTGGAACACTTAATGCTTGAAACAACTGTATTATGAACAACCTGGTAAATCACAGGGTTATAATTCAATTTAAAGAGTCAGCAGTTTGTATATGTGGGGGGTATAAACTAAGAGTCTCGAAGGGGCCTAGATACTGTATTGGGTGAGGCATGTTTCAGCTATTTTACCCTAGGGAGATAGTGATGTTAGGGGTGCAAGATAGAGTGGTGGTAGAGGTAATTGAACATAATCATTATTGACAGCATTCTATCATAAAATATGTTCTGCTTCTTTTTAATTTTTTTGTAAATGCATACGTGTATATGGAAGTGTGTATTTATTTGTGGAAAATTGTTTTAAAGTCCTTTTAGATTTCCCTGGGGGGTGGGGAAGGAATATACTATAAGATTAGAAATAGAATGTTATTATTGTTGATGTAAGTTGGGGGTTGAGTGTTCACACGTCATGCCATTCTTCTGCAAGTGCCTTTTTTAATGGTTTGATACCTGATCTACAACAGAAAGGAACTCCTTTTTCTTTATATCTGATTTTTCAAGATACTCAGCATGTATAAAGTACATCTGAAGTCCATTCTCTGCAGGTTATATTTTCAAATGCTCAAAAATTTAGAGCTCCCCAGAACAGTACTTGTTGAACTTAATGTATTAAGACCATAATCTTGCATTCAGTGGTAATTTTTGTCCTGTTCATAGGCCCTTTCAAACTTTTCATTGATGTCCAAATATCCTACTCCATTGCCATGATGAAACTATGTTCAATTCCAGGGTAAAGAAAAATGGCAGCTGATTAAAAGCTGTTTTTTTTTTTTTTGGGTCACACCGGCGATGCTCAGGGGTTCCTCCTGGATCCGCACTCAGGAATTACTCCTGGCGGTGCTCAGGAGACCATATGGGATGCCAGGATTGAACCCGGGCCAGCACAGGCCGGCCACATGCAAGGCAAATGCCATACCCGCTGGGCTATCGCTCCAGCCCCTAAAAGCTGGTTTAAAAAGGATACAAGCACCTGAATATACAAGCAAGGGTATTTGGTGCTATTAGAAATTTTTGAAAAATAGTTTAAAACCTTCAAACATATTAGGTTGGCAAAGCTATTTCTAAACAGTCCTATTCTCTCCTCTTTCCTATTTTATTCAGAGATGATTTTTCTCTTTTTTTATATTTTTTATTATAACACTGTGATATAGACATTTACAAAGCTGTTCATGATTGGGTTTCAGTCATAAAACGTTGCAGCACCCATCCCAACACCAACGTCCCCAGATTCCCTACTCCCTCCCCCAGCCTACCTCTATAGCAGACATTCTTCCTCTCTTCTCCTTCTTCTTCTCCTTCTCCTTCTCCTTCTCCTTCTCCTTCTCCTTCTTCTTCTTCTTCTTCTTCTTCTTTTCTTCTTCTTCTTTTCTTCTTCTTCTTCTTCTTCTTCTTCTTCTTCTTCTTCTTCTTCTTCTTCTTCTTCTTCTTCTTCTTCTTCTTCTTCTTCTTCTTCTCCTCCTCCTCTTCCTCCTCCTCCTCCTCCTCCTTCTTCTTCTCCTTCTCCTCCTTCTCCTCCTTCTCCTTCTCCTTCTTATCCTTCTCCTCCTCCTTCTCCTTCTCCTTCTTCTCCTTCTCCTTCTCCTTCTCCTTCTTCTCCTTCTCCTTCTCCTTCTCCTTCTTCTCCTTCTTCTACTTCTCCTTCTCCTTCTATTTCTCCTGCTCCTTATCCTGCTCCTGCTCCTGCTCCTTCTCCTCCTTCTCTTCCTTTCTCCTGCTCCTGCTTCTTCTCCTGCTCCTGCTCCTCCTTCTCATCCTTCTCCTTCTTCTCCTCCTTCTTCTCCTTCTCTTTCTCCTGCTCCTTATCCTTCTTCTCCTTCTCTTTCTCCTGCTCTTGCTCCTTCTCCTGCTCCTGCTCTCCTTCTCCTCCTTCTTCTTCTGTCCTCCTCCTCCTCCTTCTTCTCCTTCTCCTTCCTCCTCCTTCTCCTTCTCCCTCCTCCTTCTCTTTCTCCTTCTCCTCCTTCTCCTTCTCTTTCTCCTCCTCTCCTTCTCTTCCTCTCCTTCTCCTTTTCCTCCTCCTCCTCTCCCATCTCTTACACATTGTGGTTTGCCTATATATACATTTAGGGGTCCTCATGCATATTTCTTTGCCTACATTCAATGCTCAGTTCTAGTCTGGTGTTACCATTTCCAAAATTTAGTAGAACACTGGTATATACTTATATCCCACAAATGAATGCAGTCATTCTATATCTGTCCATTTCCTTCTAATTTTACTAAGCATGATCATCTCCATGTCTATCCATTTGTAGGCAAATTTCATGACTTTATTTTTCCTGACAGCTGCATAATGTTCCATTGTGTGGGTGTATCATAGTTTCTTTATCCAGTATTCTGTTATCAGGCACTCAGGTTGTTTCTAGATTCTGGCTATTGTGAATAGTGTTGCAATGAATATAGAAGTATATATGGTTTTTCTGCTATGTGTTTTAGGGTCTCCAGGATATATTCCCAGGAGTGGTAATTATGGATCCAATGAGAGCTCAATATCTAGTTTTTGGAGGAATGTCCACATTATTTTCCAAAAAGGCTGGTCAAGTAGACATTCCCACCAACAATGGATGAGAGTCCATTTCTTCCCACATTGTGTCAGCACTGGTTATTCTTGCTCTTTTGGATGTGTGCCAGTCTCTGTGGTGGAGGTGATATCTCATTGTTGTTTTGATTTGCATCTCTCTCTTCACTAATGATGAAAAGTGCCTTTTCTTATGCCTTTTGGCCATTCAAATTTCTTCTTTAGAAAACTTCTGTACCAATGGGGTTGGATTTCTATTTTCTTAAAAAGTTCTACCAGTGTCTTGTATATCATTGATATTAACCCCTTATCAGATGGATATTGGGTAAATATTTCCCATTCTGTGGGGTCCCATTCTGTAGGGACTCGTCAGAGTCCCACCCTATGCTGGAGACTATTTTTAGACCAGGTATACCTGATCCAGAGACTCACACACACAGGACAGAGCTGTTACCAACTCTCCCTGTGCTCAGCTGATCATTAGGTGCCATGGAGGGAAGGCAAGTTCTAGCCCTGGCCCACCATCCCAACAGAGCCTTGCAAGAAGCAAGAGAAACCCCCACACCATGAGGGGCTGCCATTTTCAACACCCAGACTCCACAGCTCGTCAGAGCTCCACTCAAGAGAAAAGCTGATCTCTCCCGTTGCGTGTGGCTGCTTTGCGACCGTGCAGTTCATCAATAACTGCACGAGATGTGAGAGCCTGATACAGAGAGTATACCACACGCATGTCAGAGCCTGGCAAGCTACCTGTGTTGTATTTGATATGCCAAAAACCAGTAACAATGGTCTGAGGCTCTTCGTGTTCCTGGAGCGAGAAGATGCCCTTGGGCTACTCTAGCATGTGACAGGACATATGAAGATGTTACTGGTGCCTGCTCGAGCACATTGGTGAACAATGGGAAGACAAGTGATACATGTGAAGTGATTCTGTAGGGTGTTTTTGTATCTTGGTCACCATTTCTTTTGAGGTGCAGAAGCTTTTTTTTCTGAGTATATGAAAATTTACTGCTGTGTTTTCATGATCAAAACTTATGATCTTGGTCTTTCCTTCTTGCCTTTGTAAGGCCAAAAGAGACACCTTGGCTACTTTGACAACTTTAAAGTGGATTCCGAGAATGTCACCAACAGCATGTCCTTTAAGACCAAATCCAACAACCAGAACTTCATAATTTTCCTCAATAAAATTCAAGCAGCCATCATAGGGTACAAAGGCTGTGATTTTTCTGCCATTCTTGATCAGCTGAACTCGGACACGCTTCCTAATAGCAGAATTGGGCTGCTTAGCCTCAGCGCCAACTTTCTCCAGCACGATGCCCTTGGCGTGGGATGTGACCCCTAAAGGGTTGGCTTTCAGCGCCATGCCCAAGTGTGCCTCTTGCACTGCTTGTTGTGCCACTTCTGGTCTCGCCGGTGGCTGTGTAGCTTCTGGGAAGTGTGAAGGCCGTGACACTTTCCCATCTAGTCAGCAGCGCTGGCCCAAGAAAAAGAGAGAAGCAGTGTGGCAGGACCCACAAGCCACTGCAAGTGAGGTACAGAAGCTTTTCAGTTTAATATGATCCCATATGTTTCTTTGCTTCCATTTGCTTTGCTAGTGGTGTTTCGTCTCTGAAGATACCTTTAGTTTCAATGTCGTGGAGGGTTTTGCCTATGTTTTCTTCAATGTACTTTATACATCATGTATGATGTTGAGATCTTTAATCCATTTTGATCTGCTTTGTGCATGGCATTAGAAAGAGGTCTAAGTTCAGTTTTTTACATGTGGCATCCCAGTTTTACCAGCACCACTTGTTGAAGAGGCTTACTTTGCTTCACTTAATATTTTTTCCTCCTTTACCAGAGATTTAGTGATAGTATATTTGTGAGTGTGTGTCAGTTCTATTCCATAGGTCTACAGGTCTGTTTTTATTCCAATGTCATGCTGTTTTAATTACTACTGCTTTGTAGTACAGTTTGAAGTTGGAAAGGTGATGCCTTCCATCTTCTTTTCCCCAAGGATTGCTTTGGCTATTCAAGGGACTTTATTTTATCACTTGTATCACTTGTCTTCCTGTTGTTCATTGATTTGCTCGAGTGGGAACCAGTAACATCTCCATTCATCCCTGTCACATGCTAGTATAGCCCAAGGTCCTCTGCTTGCTCCAGGAACAGGAAGAGCTTCAGCCATTCATTCAGGTTATGGGAATGAGGTCTATTTTTGTTACTGTTTTTGGTATATCAAATACTACACAGGTAGCTTGCCAGTCTCTGTCATGCAGGCACTCTCAGTATTTGCATTTTATGATGTACTGCAGTAGGGAGAGCCAGTAGCAGCTTTGCCCCCATGTATCTGTTTCTCTGGTTCATGGCCAATAGCCGGGAGCATTTTGTGGGTGGGTCTATTGGGTCTCCTGGATGGGACAGACGGGGAAAGGAACCCCAGTTCCACCTCTACGGAAGCCCAGTGACTTTAGCCGCTGAGACCAGCATACCTGGGCTTGAAATCAGCTTCTCTCTATGGTGGGACTCTGACGAGCTGGGTTTGAGATTGACTTCTCTCTTGGGTGGAGCTATGATGTTGAAAATGGCTGCCATCATGGTGCGAGGATTCCTCTGACTTCTTCTGAGGCTCTATTGGGGTAGCTGGCTGGGCCAGAACCCACCCTCCCTCCTGGATGCCTCATGATCAGCCAACCAAAGGGAGGCCGGGAGCAGCTCTGCCCAGTGTGTCTGTGTTTTAGCTCCCCCCAGGAATGAGGCTTTATAATAATAATAATAATAATAATAATAATAATAATAATAATAATAATAATAATAAATGGGGCTTTTATTATTCCATACAAATTTCAAGAGTGTTTGGTCAATTTCTTTGAAGAATATCATGAGTATCCTTAGAGGGACTGTATTGAATCTATATAAGGCTCTACGGAGCATTGCCATTTTGACAATATTAATCCTCCCAATGCATGAGCAGGGAATGTCTCCATTTTCTCGTTTCCTCTTTTATTTCTTTTCTTTTTTTCTTCTTTTTTTTTTCTTTATGGGTCACACCCAGCTATGCTCAGGGGTTACTCCTGGCTCTGCACTCAGGAATTACTCCTGGTGGTGCTCGGGGGACCATATGGAATGCTGGGGATCAAAGCCGGGTCTGCCACGTGCAAGGCAAACGTCCTACCCGCTATGCTATCGCTCTGGCCCCTCCTCTTTTATTTCTTAAAGCAGTGTTTTGCCGTTTTCTTTGTACAAGTCTTTTGCATTCTTAGTTTTAAATTTAAATATGTGATTGACTTTGTTAAACCATGAATTGGTCAACATCACATCTAGAAAGAAAGGAATCTCAAAGAATAGAGGCACAAAGCTAGCTGAAAAGGATCAAGAAAAGGAAGTCAGAAGTGGTTTCATGTAAGTTTGTCTTCCGTTGGAATACATGTGCATCTAACAGGCACATAACAGACCTAGAAATTATGAACTGATCAAGGTTACGTTCCTGGGAAAGGCAAAAATGACAGTGCAGTTAAGCATTAAGTTTTGGCTTCGTGTCATGGAGCTAGCACAAACAAATCCATTTGGGGCCCACTCTGGACTTTGCAGCAGCAGGAAATGACAAATGGTTGGTTACCCTTGAGATTATTTTAAAAAATCATTAAAATGTTTGATGAAATGAAATTAATTTATTTAAATTTAGTCACTAATTTAATTTCATTTAAATTAATTAAATTTCATTTATTCAAATCATTAAATTAATAATCACTAATGGTTATTAAAATAATTTAAAAATGATTATTAAAAATCATTTAAAAAAGTCATTTCCCCTACCCACTTCTCTCTGAGATCTGAGTCTTCTTTCTTTGATTGTTGTATTCTTCAATAAACTACTATTTTGCTCTTGTCAAAATAAAACACCTCCAGAGTTAGTACAGATAGGAAAGGCTCAAGTTCCACCACTGTACCAGATAGGCCTTGGAGACCAGTCCAAGTAATACCTGGACCAGGCTCCAGGTAATAGCTGGCACTGTGGGACCTGAGTAGCATTGCATCTTTAGGCTATTGCATTGGGCTGCTAAAACAATTGGTTCAAAATCACTGGTGGGCCCTGAGACCTCCTGAATACCACTTGGGTAGGCCAGAAAAAATAAAATAAAAATAAAATAAAAAGCTTCCAACAAAGCTGTTGGGGAAAACATATAAAATGCTGTAAAGAATATTATATCAGCATGTAAGTCTTTTATAAAGAACAGTCATGCCACTCTAATTTTCTTTTACAAATTTAATTGTACTATTTGTCTACATAGTCACATCTTTTACACAGCTGAAATAATTATATATTTTTTGGTTGAGATAACATTGGTGTAACATTGATTTATTAATATCAAACATTGGTGAATACAAGGCTATATATGTTTTAGAGGTGCATATATACTTAGATGCATGTTATAAATCATAACCATCATTGAAGTGCCAATACCTCAGTCCGTGCCCTCCACCCGGCCCTCCACTCTCTCCGTCTTCAGTATTGATAGTCCAGTTCTGCAGTGGTAAGTGAAAAATTTTGCTTGTCTCTGTCTTTTCCCTTAACTACATGTATACCATATATATTGTTTTACATTATTTTTATCATCTGTAACAACTGTTGAGTGGCAGTGACATTCTGAAGTCTATCATTTGAACTATCATTTTAATATTATAAATATCATAGTCTGTTAAAAAGGGGTATTTATGTTAAGCAAACATAAAGCCTAAGATTGTTACCCTAAGTGTTCACATTTGGGAAAATTAGAAAAAACAATGGCAAGTAGCTAAATTCATGAGACATGTATTTGGCTATAAATGAATGGACATGGAGAGTGTCATGCTGAGTGAAATTAGTCAGAAAGAAAAGGACAGATATAGAATGACTGCATTTATTTGTGGGATATGAAAAAAATCATTTGAGGCTAATATCCAAAGCCAGTTAAAACATGGGCCAGGAGGTCTTGTCTTTGAAACAACACAAGTGTGTGAGAATCAGAGGTTAGGTAAGATAGAGAAGGGACTAGTGTGCTAATAATTTTTGGGGATGGCAACACCAGACTAGGACTAAACATTGAACGTAGGCAAAGGGATATACATAATAACCAATAAATGTACATATTTCAAGTCACAATGTATAAGAGGGGGAGAGAGAGAGAGAGAGAGAGAGAGAGAGAGAGAGAGAGAGAGGAGAAAAGAGCTTGCCATAGAGGCAGGCTGGAGGAGAGGGAAGGGAATCTGGGGACACTGGTGTTGGGAAATGTGCACTGGTGGAGGGATGAGTGCTAGAATACAGTATGTCTGAAACCCAATCATGAACAGCTTTGTAATTATATATCTCATGATGTATAATAAAGAATAAAAATAAAAAATAAAATCATCAGACTTGGAGCTAGAAATTAAGAAATCAAGAATTTTGTCCTGACCCTGCTACATGTTTTCTAAGTATTTCTGAACTGATTTATCAATGTTTGCGGCCTCCGTTCCCTCACTTGGAAAAGATAATATTGAAATATGTAAAGTCCGAAATCACTTCCAGTTCTAATTGTCTATGATTTTAAGAATTCTAATATACTTGAAAAGCATAGTGCTTAATTATCAGCCTAGAACCTAGATTTAATAGAGAATAGAAATAGGTAATTAGAGGTTATCCAATTTTTATCAATAGCAACTGAACCTTGGGCCCAGCAGCGCAATTTTATATAAAACCGTACTACTCTTTTAAGATGCAAGCAGTTTGGGCCAGTTTCCTCCATGCTGCTGTTTCTCACTAGAATGCTTTAGGCAGACTAAGCATCTCCCCTGCCTCTGAAGGGCTCTGAGTTTGCAGCCCATGCAAGAAAGCAAGACTGTGGTGCTTAAATGAATCATGCATCTGAACCCTGCACCTAGATTTGCATGGAAGTTCTCCTTTGGAGTATTATTGAAAGGCAGCCTTATTTGTTCACAGGATCTAGTGGTGGTTTCTATGTTATGCACATAAACACCTTGTCAGGCACCAGAGACAGGTTGAAGAGGATGATTGATGGGAGTGGGCTTGTGAAATCACACCTGCTGTCACAGCAGATGGGAAAGAAGCCGGAGTAACCTGTGGAATCGCTGATCCTTTTGAGAAAATTCACTCCTAAAACCATTATTTTAGCTCTTACACATACTTTGGAAAGAGCCAGTATCACAAAACAGACACTAGGGGAGCAACGGCTGTGAGTTTTCAGGAGGTCAGTTGCAGTTAAACAGGAAGGCTTCATCCAGGTGAACTGGTGTTTGAGTCTTGGGTGGTGAAGCAACTCTTTCTTTGCCAAGTTAAAGGCATGTCATTCAGATTGCAATTTATGGCTGTGTGCCCACTGGGCATTGTAAGCCTGTCCCCAGTGAATGTTAGACCAATCTCTGTATAGCATTGGCACACAGAATGTATCACAGAGAGGGAAAAAGAGATGAAATAGACTTTTCACAAAATGGCCAACAAAAAAGGGGACATTTATACCAACTTGAAGGACTGACTATAAGGCCACATTTCCTATCCTTTCCTTTCCTTTGTTGCTGTGTCTGAGGTTACACATTTGGTTACAGCTCTCACACAGTTTGCAGAGTGTCAGGCACTAAGAATCACAATTTCAGTGCCACAGGGATTTCATTCAGTGATGGGACTGGGGTGGGGGTTGCAGGGATAATGCTAGAGACTGAATCATAGCTTCATGCCTCCTAGTCAGGGACTCAAAGCACCAAGCCACATCTTGGGCCCTTGCGGTCTCAGTTCTGATCACATGCCAGTGTGTGAAGGGGTTCTCTGTCTTGCTCAGTTTGACATTGTTGTCAAAATGTTACTTGATATACACTTCAAAATTATTCAGTAACTACTGAATTCCCATTATGCTTACAGCACTGTTGTGTGGAAAGCACAAAGAGAGATGTTTGGGTTGATAGATGTGCTCTTGTGTTTAACTAAGAGGCACTGGAAGTGTTATAAAGATAAGGGATCAAGCTACAAGAGAGAGACCTGTGACAACGATATGACCAAAGTCAGATAAATTCTCCAGACAAATTAGTGTATGAGGAAGAGGAGAGGCACATCATCTGTATAGGGAAGCAGGACTTCCCTATACAGGAACCAGGAAACCTAGGATTTGATTTGAGCTGTGTATTACGTGGAAAGTCAATTTGAGCTAGGGTATGCTGAGAAAGAATAGTTGTATCCCCTAGAATCAAAAGTCTTAGACAGCTCAATTATTCATTCATTCAGACAAACATTCATTTATTTAACAAATACTTACTGAGCATCTATGCCCGGCAGGTTCAGGCCTGGGGATACAGAGAATAATCATGACAGATAGATCTCTGCTCTGAAAGAGAAAGACAGAGAACAAAATCAGTGAACAAAGGAAGATTCAGGCAGTGGTGCATATTATGCAGAGAGAGAGAGAGAGTGAGAGAGAGAATTGGATGATGCGACAGTGATTGGGTGAGTACTGTAGAATAGGTGCTTTCTATGACTCTCAAAGAAATGATGGCTAAGCTCATATCTGAATGACAAAAAGCAGTCAGCCATGAAAAGGTCAGGGGGAGGAACGCTCCCAGCAGAGGGAACAGCTGGTACACAGGCCCTGAGATGGGAACATTTTTGGCGCATTTGAGAAGGCCAATGTCACCGGAGTGTGGAGGATGATGGGAGGGGGTGGAACAAGGTGAGACTGGAGAGGGAATATGCCAGATGGTATGAGTTTGGATTTTATTCTAAGTGGGATTGAAGCCATTTGAAGGCTTAAGGAGAAATGCAATACATTTGATATGCAGATTCCTCAGGCTGCTCTACAAGAATGGATCACAGGAAGAGCAAAAGAAGATGCAGAGATCAAAGAGACCACTCCTGTGATCCGACACCATGCTAATGGATATATAGGCTCCAGTGGTCCTACTGCAGTGAGGGAGAAGGGAATACATTTGGATATAGAGTTGACAGGTCTTGCAGATAGGTTGGCTGTGGGCATCGAAAATGTAATTGCCAAAATAGTGACAGAATTGGAATCAGTTATTAAGAGTATGCTGGTTTTCGGAAATGCTTATGGAACTATCACAGCACTAAGCTCTCCAAAGGAAAGTAGCATGTTGTGGAAGTAAATGAAGGGGAACAGAGTAAGAAAATCAAAGGTTATGGATCTAGATCTTGTTATATAGCAGTTGTGTCAATCTACTCACACTTGTGTTTTGGCACAAAGGTTCAAAGACTATATGTGGTAGGAAATAGGGAAGGCTTCAGGTGATATTGAAAGCTCCTGACACTAGGAAGCAGTAGCAGTGCAAGAAACACTATTTAGGGGTGGAGCAATAGTCCAGCTGGGAGGTCATTTGCCTTGCATGCAGCTGACCCAGGTTTAATCCCTGGCATCCCATATGGTCCCCAAGCACTGCCAAAGTAATTCCTGAGTGTAGAGCCAGGAGTAACCCCTGAGTATTTCCAGGAGTGACTCCCCCAAAAAATCCCCAAAACAAAAGTGAAAGACAAAACAAAACAAGACAAGACAAAACAAAACAAAACAAAAAAACTGTGAAACTGCTGTGTTCACAAAACTGAGTTTCTTTTGTTGGCCCTAATTTGGAAGTGGGGAAAAATTAGGGAATTCTTTAGTCATTAATTAAGTCCTGGTCAGTTGGGGATGGCAATTGTGTATATTATTGTTTAGTTCCCCAGGTTGTCATTGGAGAGAATAGGCTGGCTTGTTGGGTTGCTGCAGAGAAGGAGCTGTTTGCCTCGGCAGGGAACTGCAGGTTGTAGGAAAATGCCTTTTTCTATGTGAATCAAGATGGTCTAATTCAATACTGTCTCAATGTCTTCATAGTAGTTTTAAAAAATATTTGCTTGTGAATTAATTTTATTTTATTTGGGAGAGGCATACTTGGCACTGCTCAAAGGTAGCTCCTGACTGCACTCAAGAATCACTCCTGGCAGTGCTTGGGGATGGAACAATGGTTGCATGCAAGGCAAGTGCCTTATCCTCTATACTATCTCTCCAGCCCTTTTTTAATTTTAAAATTTATTTATTTTATTTTTTAAATTTTTATTAAAATTTTTTTTTATTATACCACTGTGAGATATACAATTACAAAAGATATTTATGTTTGGGTTTCAGTCATACAGTGTTCCAGCACCCATCCCTCTACCAGTTCCCACTTCAAACCATTAATGTCCCCTGATTCCCTCCCCTCCAGCCTGCCTCTATGGCAGGCAACTTGCCTTCTCTCTTTCTCTATCTTTCTCTCTCTTCTATCTCTCTCTTCCTTCTCTTACACATTGTAGCTTGCAATAAAAACATTTAGTGGTTATCATGTATATCTTTTGCCTGTATTCAATGTTCAGTTCTAGGTTGGTATTATCATTTCCAATGATTATTAGTACAGTGTTACCTTCCCTGTCTTACCTAACCTCTGACTCCCACACTTGCAGTGGATTCCACACAAATAAATACAGTCACTCTATATTTGTCCTTTTCCTTCTGGATAATTTCACTCATCATGATTCTCTCCATGTCCATCTATTTATAGGAAATTTCATGATTTTATTTTTCAAAACAGCTGCATGTATTCCATTATGTAGATGTATCACAGTTTCTTAATCCAGTCGTCTGTTCTTGGGCACTATGGCTGTTTCCAGATTCTGGTTATTGTGAATAGTGCTGCTATGAACATAGAAGTGCAGATAGTGTTTCCGCTGTGTGTTTTTGGCTTCCCAGGGTATATTCCCAGGAGTGGTATGGTTGGGTCAAATGGGAGCTCAATTTCCAGTCTTTGGAGTAATGTCCATATTGCTTTCCAAAAAGGCTGTACCAGTAGACATTCCCATCAACAATGGATTAGCATTGCCATGTCCCCACATCCATGCCAGTACTTGTTGTTCTTGTACTTTTGGATATGCACCAGTCTCTGTGGTGTGAGATTGTCGGGGATGCTGCCGGGGTCCCCAGCAGTGCCGGGAAGCAAGTTCCTTTCTACCTCCGAGCCGGTGGGGGAATGAATGAAGACTCAGGAATCCGATGCAGTTTTTAAAGGCTTTACTTATCACAGGTTCAGGCATACAAATCCACAATAGGAAAAATCCTGTGCTTAGGATTCCTGGCTAGAACCCCAGCCACGTGTAGGCCAAGATGGCAGCCACCAAGTGTAAAGGCCCTGTAAAGAGGAGACAAAGACAAGACTTCCAAGAAGGGTGCGAGCACACAGAGAGAAAGCCCAAAAAGAGGAGAGCACCAGAGAGGAAGCAGGCTAGTTTTATACCCTTGCAATTCAGACCTCTCTCCCACTATTATGGAAAGCAGGGGAGGGTCAAATGCCCTTAGGTAATTTCTCCCAGCACCTCACCTAGGCCCTTTTATATGCTAATGACTTGAGCCAAGTACTGCCTAGAAAAGCCTTTATAGGGTAGAGAAGGGGTTTTCCGAGATGGCTTGTCTCTGTACCAAAGTCTAATACTAGTACCAGTTAAATATTTCTCCAAGCCTTCACAAGTCTCTCTCTACTTCATGGTAGTTTTGTATTTTAGTTGCCTTTGAGTTATCAGGGAGCCATGCTTGCTTGCTTGGAGGCAAATAGCATTTCTCTCTGGGCTAATTATTTAGGGATCCAATGTGGCCAGGCAAATATGCTGGTAAGATCTAGCTAGTCCCACGATGATTGTGGTAGCATGAGAGAATATTTATATCAGCCAGTATAGACTACATGGTCAGATAAACTGCCACATTTAGACTAACTAACCCCTTATCTATGAAGTGATTTGCAGGAGACAATTCAGAGCAGATGCAGAGGCTCTTAGAGGAGTCCTGCAACATGAGATGATATCTTATTGTTGCTTTGATTTGCATCTCTCTGATGATTAGTGATGATGAGCATTTTTTCATATGCCTTTTGGCCATCCGAATTTCTTCCTTGTCAAAGTTTCTGGTCATTTCTTCTCCCCCATTTTTGATGGGTTTAGCTGTTTTCTTGTAAAGTTCTACCAGTGCCTGATATATCTTGGATCACTGTATCAATGTATCACTGTCTTCCCGTTCATCATCGATTTGCTCGAGCGGGCCCCAGTAACATCTCCATATGTCCTGTCTCATGCTAGTAGATCCCAAGGCATCTGCTTGCTCCAGGAACATAAAGAGCCTCAATCCATTCCGGAATGAGGTCTATAATTGTTACTGGTATTTGGCATATATATCAAATACAACACGGGTAGCTTGCCAGGCTCTGCCGTGCAGGTAGCATATTCTTGTGGGCATCTCTAAGTCCAGCATTTATTGATGAACCGCGCTGCCACTGATAGGCTGGTCTACTGGGTGGAGTTCTGACGAGAGAAGTCCGGATGTGGAAAATGGTGGCCCTTATGGTGTGGGGTTCCTCTGGCTTGTTGTGAGGCTCTGCTGGGGTGGTGGGCCAGGGCTGGAACCCACCATCCCTCCTGGGCGCCTCGTGAGCGGCTGGTCACAGGGAGAGCCAGTAGCAGCTCTGCCCCATGTCTGTGAGTCTTGGATATTAACTCTTTATCGGATGGGTATTGGTTGAATATTCTTTCCCACTCTGTGGATTGTCTTTGTATCTTGGTCACATTTTTTTTTTTGTGAAGAAGCTTTTAGTTTCATGTAGTCCCATATATGATGCAGTTTATCTTTGCATCAAATTGCTTTGTTAGTGGTGTTTCATTTTTTGAAGATGACTTTAGCTTCAATGTCATGGAGGGTTTTTCCTATATTTTCTTCATTGTATTTTTATGGATTCAGGTCTCATATTGAGATCTTTGATACATTTTGATCTGACTTTTTGTGCAAGGTATTAGACAGAGGTCCAAATTCATTTTTTACATGTTGCTGCCCAGTTTTCCCAGTCCACTTGTTGAAGAGGCTTTCCTTGCTCCATTTCATACTTTTGCTCCTTTATCAAAGACTACATGATCATGCATTTGAGAATGGGTGTCAGGATACTCAACTCTATTCCATAGGTTAACAGGTCTGTTTTTACCCCAATACCATGCTGTTTTAATTACTACTGCCTTATAGTACAGTTTGAAGTTGGGAAAGGTGATGCCCCCATCTTCTTTTTCCCAAGGATTTCTTTAGATATTCCATACGACTTTCAGGAGAAATTTGGTCAATTTCTTTGAAGAATGCCATAGGTATCTTTATAGGCATCACATTGAATCTGTATAAGGCTCTAGGGAGTATTACTATTTTGATGATGTTAATTCTCCCAATCCATGAGTTGGGAATGTGTTTCCATTTCCTCGTGTCCTCTTTGATTTCATGAAGCAGCATTTTGCAGTTTTCTTTGTTCAAGTCTTTTACATTCTTAGTTAAACTAATTCCTAGGTATTAGATTTTCTGTGGCACAATTGTGAATGGGATTGTTTTCTTAATATCCCTTTCTTCTCTTTTTGTTATTTGTATATTGGAAAGCCACTGACTTTTTTGTATTGATTTTGTACCCTGCCACTCTACTATAGTTATCTATTGTTTCTAGGAACTTTTGGTAGAAAGTTTAGGGTTTTCTAGGTATAATATCATGTCATCTCCAAATAGTGATAGCTTGACTTCTTCCTTGCCTATCTGGATGTCCTTGATGTCCTTTTCTTCTCTGATTGCTATGGCAAGTACTTCTAGTACTATATTGAATAGAGTTGGTAAAAGTGGAAAACTTTGTCTTGTCCCCAATCTTAGGGGGAAGGCTTTCCAGTTTTTCCCCCATTGAGAAAGATACTCGCTGTGGACTTTTTGGTAGATGGTTTTGACAATATTGAGGAAGGTTCCTTCAATTCCCATTTTATGAAGGACTTTTATCATGAACGCAGTATTGAACCTTGTCAAATGCTTTTTTCTGCGTCTATTGATATGATCATATGGTTTTTATTTTTTCTCTTATTGATATAATGTATTATATTTATTGACTTGCAAATGTTGAACCATCCTTGCATTCCAGGGATGAATCCTACTTGGCCATGATGTATAATCTTTTTGATGAGTCTTTGGATTCTGTTTGCTAGTATTTTGTTGAAGATCTGAGCATCTGTATTCATCAGGGAGACTAGTCTGTATTTTTTTTTTATTTGTAATGTCTCTGACTGCTTTTGGTTTCAGGGTGATATGTTCCTTGTAGAAGCTATTTGGAAGTGTTTCTGTTTCTTCTATTTCATGGAAGACTTTGAAAAGAACTGGAAGTAGGTCCTCCTTAAAGGTTTGGAAGAGTTCACTAGTGAATTCATCTGGACTTGCTTCTGTGTTTGGGCAGACTTTTAATTACTGCTTCAATTTCCTTGATAGTGATAGGTTTATTTGGGTACTTCAGGTCTTGCTTGTTTCAGCTATGAGAGGCTAAGACTTCAGGAACTTGTTTATTTCATCCAGGTTCTCTTGTTTCATGGCATACCGACTCTCAAAGTAATCTCAGATGATCTTCTGGATTTCTGTGGTTTCTGTTGTGATGTCTCCCTTTTCATTTCTGATTCTGTTTATTTGGGTTCTTTTCTTTTTCCCTTTCCTTGCAAGTCTTGCAAGTGGTTTGTCAATTTTTATTTTTTTAAAAGAACCAGCTCTTGGTTTCATTAATCTTTTGGATTTTTTTTGGGATTCCAGCTCATTGATTTCTGCTCTAAGTTTTATTATTTCCTTCTCTACCTGGGTTGGGCTCCTTTTGTTGATTATTCTCAGATTTTGAGCTGTGAAGTCAGGTTATTTATATGGGCCCTTTCTTCTTTCCTGACAAAATGCTTGCAGAGCTACGAACTTTCCTCTTAACACTGCTTTTGCTGTATCCCA